>PVHY01005501.1:0-65302 GCA_004024945.1 Uropsilus gracilis
GTTAAAAGACTGATTTTCCCACATTTTAAGTTTACTATAAATCTTTAGTAATCAAAACTGTCTAGTAATAAAAAAATATATTGACACATAAATCGACGGAGCAGTATACAGAAGCCAAAAATAGACCAACACAAATATAGTCTACTGATCTTTGACAATTAAATTGTTATTTTATTTATTTAAGAGCTATACTGAAGAAAAAATATCCTTTAAGTAAATACATCTGGAAAAATATGACATCCACATGCAAAAAGAGAAATCTAGAAATAGACCATAAACTCACAAAAATTAACTCAACATAAATCATGAACATAAATATAAAAAAACAATAATAAAACTTCCAAAGTGGGAAATACAGAGGATACAGTTTATGTGGCATCAGGCTTGGTGATGAGTTTTTTTTTTTTTTTTTGATACACTATACATGAAAAGCATGGCATTGTCATTATTAAAAGTAAAGTGTGTGTGAGCTTTTTTTTTCTGTCGAAGATACCATTAAAAGAGCAAAAGACTAGAGTTATAAACTTGGAGAAAATAATTGCAAAACACATGTCTGATTACACATGTGTGTAAAATATATAAAGAACCCTTACAAATCAACATACATTTTTAAAGAAGTGAGCAAAATTCTGACTAACATATCACTCAAAAGTTTATACAGATTGAAAATAATTCTATGGAAAGAACTCAGTATCATTTGTCATAAGGGAAAAGGATACAGAATTTCATTATTTTTTCCCTTAATTTAATAACATAATTATGATTTTTAGTTTATTGCAATGTAATACATTGTTTGGCTTTCAATTATCAAGCCAACCACATTCATGAGATATGTTTCAGTAGGTCTTGATGCATTACTATTTTTTGATATATTACTGAATTTTTTTCACTGATACTTTGTTGAGTATTTGTATGCCATATGAGAGACACTGACTAACAATTTTATATATCTCTATAATTTTGTCTAACATTTGCATGAGGATACCATCTCACAAAATATGCAATGGACATCTTCCTTTCTAATCTTTTGTAAAGTTATATATGATCATAAAAACTGATATTATTTATTTCTAGAATATTTAGTACTCTTTATCAGCCAGTCCTTGGTCCTGTACTTTCTTTGCTGCAAAGTTTTTAATTTTGAAGAATTTTTCTTTGCTTGCCATGTAAATATTCAGGGTAGTTATTTCTTCTTAACTGTTTTTTTATAGTTATATTTTTCAAGAAAATCCACCATTTCAACTAAGTGATCACATTTATAAACACTTTTTTATATTTTTAATTTTATTTATAAAACGTTTTGATATTTCTTATTTGAGTATCCTATTCTTTCATTTCTATCTGATTTTCTGTAGTAAAAGTCCCCTTTATTCCTCTATCAAAAGTTAGAAAATCTCTTTTCTCAGTAAATCTGTACCAAAAGTTAATTCTTATGACTTTTTCTGTGAACCAGCTTTTGGACTTTTTGATTTTTCTCTGATATTTTATCCAGCTTCCAATTTAATTGATTTCTGTCCTTATTTTTATTATTATTTTTTATTATTTCTTTCATTCTTGTTTTCCTACAAATTGTTCTTCTGTTTCTAGTTTCTTAAGGTAAAGGATTAGGGCATTGTTTGGGGCCATTTCTTTTCCAACACAAGCATCTAGTTTTATGAATTTGTTCCCAATATTATCACTGAATTCAGAATATTTTAGGTAATAGATATACTTAATTTGGGGGAGTTTTTTATTATTAAAGTATATTCGGGAGGTTGTTTTGTCATGATTAGATGGTCAATTTTTCTTCTTTTTTAGTTTTTAATTGATTGCACATAAAATACATAGAGGAAAATATGGCTAAAACATTCCAAAACTTAACCCTCAGAAATCTTTTTCAGGACACATCTATAGATGCTAAAAAATGAAGGAAAATATAAACAGTGGGGATTACATGAAGCTCTAAAGTTTCTATAGAGCAAAAGAGACAATGACCAAAACAATAAGACACCTAATGAATGGGAAAATTTTTTTGCTTTCCATATAAGTGATAGTGATTTGATATCAAAGATCCACTAGAAATTCACAAGACTTAACAAAAACAAAACAAAGAGCACACTCAAAAAGTGGGGAGAAGAGCTATAAAGACATTTCTTCAAAGATGAAATACAAAAGATCAATAGACTGATGAAAAAATGCTCAACATCACTAATAATCAGGGAAATGCAAATCAAAACCCAATGAACTATCACTTCACACAAGTTAGAATGGTCCATATAAGAAAAAATCGGGCAACAAGTACTGGCATGGATGTGGAGAAAAAAGAACACTCTTACACTGCTCATGGGAATGCAAACTAGTCCAGCCACTCTGAAAAGCTGTGTGGAAGACCACAAACTACTGAAAATAGAGCTACCTTTCAATTCAGCAATCTCACTACTGGGAATCTATTCCAAAGGACACAAAAACACCTGTACTCAGATATTTATAATAGCATTATGTACAATAACCAGAATATGGAAACAACCCAAATGCCCCAAAGCAGATCAACACAATTATTGATCTTAGTTGTGAAAATTAAAAAATTTGACTGATTGTCTGCTTTGTAAAATGGCATCACAAAGAAGACTCACCAAGTTCTTCTTATTGTGGAAAACTATTGCAGTTCTAAAATCTGCTTTTCACTATTGCAGGCTTTAAGAGTTTCTATTGGCACTAAAAAGAATAGATCCATCTCCTGGGCCAGGGTTGCATTATCTAAGTTCACATTATCTGATGAGGAAAACAGAATAATCAGTTTTCAATGAGAACTACAGCTGTCACAAAACTACAGAATTATAAAATTCAAAAGAAACAAAGTTAGAATATGTTTATACCGACCAAGTCATCTTCTTCCTATAGCAGATCAATGGAGAAACCACTATAACTAGAAGGTGTACTGTTGAACAGGATATAAAAATAGAATACCATGCTCTATTGAATGTTTAATTACACCATAGTGCTGTAAACTCAGACAAATTATTGTCCTACTTAATAACTGTGAACATTATTTTAATGACACTTTAATAATATTGACATGGTTATTCTTATTTTTCAATTTTTTGTGTATTTATTTAAAAATATACAATTTTAGTAAATAGGTTTTAACAATTGCCATCCTTAACTATTTTCACATTAAAAAGAATCCATATATCAGTTGGCTTTTATTCATCCTTCCAGCACCGGCCTGTCCTAAGGATTGTGCTCTGAGGATACACAACACTCTGGTTAAATATTTCTCTAGCTACACTGATTTAAATTTTGTGTGTCTCCTTTTATAAATGTATGCTATTCATTTCTAATTTAAATTTTATTTTTATAGAGTAGATTTCTACAGTATTCATTCCTGAAAATTGCCTTCTCAATTTCATAAAGTTCTGTGACAACAGACTAAAGTCTACTAAAGTAGATCAGCGACAATCAATAAACAATTCTTTTTCCAAAACTTTTTGATTCTTGAGTGGATAGCAGATGAGAAAAAGACCGATCAAGTATCTTAAACTTTAAAACAAATAGTAGAAATCCTAACTGGCTATAATCAAATAACCATATGACATCATATATGCATTCAAATTCAAATATATGCTCCTATTTGAATTTTATTTCAAATAAGCAACAAAAATGGTAGCAAGTGCATACAAATGATTGTCTTTTATTGTGCCCCATACTGGAAGAGACAGAACTCAGAAGAAAGAATGGAAGACATACGGGGAGCAAATACCACCACCAGTACAAATATGCAACCAGTGTTTACTAAGCTCATAATGTGCCTTCTAATGGAGAAGTTGGGACAAAGAAATAGATTCTTTAAAGAAATAGGAAAAATAAAAGGATAATGCAGAGCCACAGAAGACAAGCAAGAAAAGAAAAATCAAGATGGCAAAGAGACAATATGGCTATAGGTAGCAATAGACAAATTGCATATTGCTATCATTGCAGAGAGGTAATAAATAAATGAAGACCCTTTAACATAAAATCAGATTTCATATCCAGTGCAGTGGGTAGACCATAGGTTCCTATGAAAGAATGGGGAAGTTGTTCAAGAACAAGCTACTTATTTGGGATGTCTGACAGAAAAAAAAAAAAAAAAAAGGATTAACAGTTAAAACAAAACTTTGGTAGGAATTTATTATTATTTTTTTGGTATAATACAAATTCCTAAGCTTATCTTCAGGAATAAGGGGTTTCTTCAATAAGTATCCAAGAAAGGTAAAACAAAAATTTTTGAACACCTATAGTCTGTCTGACACTATTTCCGTCACTGGAGACAACATAGTGGCAAGATTTACATTCTAGTAAGGACTATTTTCGAGTAACATTGAGTCTTTGAAGAAAGGGAATTATCTCTCCCTTTAGGAAAAAAACAAACAAACAAAAACAAACAAAAAACCCCAAACATTTCAGATGACACTAGAAACCATTCTTAAAGGAGGAAAGAGATGGTACAATCGAGTCATTCTGCACAGAAAAACAGAAAAGTGGTCTTTTCTCTGTTTTGGCTTAGTGCTTTTCCACCATATGTTTGTCAACACTCTGCTGGGTTACTTCTTTCACTGTATTTTTTGCAGGAATTAACACATGTTGGAGGACTGTTGATGTACAATCTTGGTCCCTTCATTATAGATGGTGATATAATTCACAGTAACCAAGGTAGTATATTTCCAATTACACATTCTATTGTCTCATTAGCTGTCATGTGTCGCCTGTGCAAACCTATCATTTTATTTCATTACATCCATACAATCATCTTTAGTGACAAATAGTATATCCTGAATTGTCACAACAAGTCTGATTTTAAGCAGCCAGTTGTTTCAGTTACTTTTTAGAAAAAGTTTATGAATATAACATGGCTGCAGCAAATGAACTGAGTATAATAGAAGTAGTTCATTTCTACAACCACCCCTTTGCATTGTCTGTGGTATATTCCTTTTAACTACTGTTTTCAGAATAACTTCCAGGTTTTCTTTATGAGTGAGAAACTTTACAGAGATGCTGTCAAACGTCACAGTTCATAGCATGAATAGCTTACCTAGAACTGTTCAACATATTAGGTTTCCCTCCTTGTCTTTATCCATTTGTTCGCTAGACTATTTAAAACTTTGAAAATGAATAAGGCAGTCCTGGAAAGTGTGTGTGTAAAAGGTCCCCGGAAAGGGGGAAGCCACTCTCTAGAAAGAACAGAATCATTCAGTCTGGTCCCCATTCAGGAACAATCACCAAACTCTATCAGAAATATGCAAATATTCACCAACTGCACTGATTCCATACCTACCCCATCCCCTTTTGTGTTCCTTTCCTGGAATGGTGAGATATGCAACTCTCTCCAAGTCTGAATTCTTGCTTGTGATGTTCAAACATTCAAAGTTCCAACTCCAATACTATTCTCTTTCTCACTCTTAACTCTGCTGTCTGCTATTGAAGTTGGAGACCAGGGAAGTCCTGAGTGGAGACCTTGTGAAAGATTAATGCTCAGTTAGATAATGTGTTTCCCCTTGCAATATAAGCAAAGCCAAGACTTAGATCCTTCCTGCTTCTACCTCTTCCTTAACACAGGATCCTTGAACTCCACTCCAATTGCTAGTTCTTTTCTAACACGACCTTCTTCCACTCTGCTTTGGTCTGAAATATTCCAAAACAACACTTCCAGAGAGTATCCATAGGAGATTCTTCCTCACTAATATAACTAGTGAAGCAACCAGTATGAATTCAGACAGTGGCCAATTTTATCTCCCTTCTTTCCTTTAGATTTTTCCAGTTGGGCTTATTTAATCCCCTCCTCCACACCAGCTCTCCCTTTCCAAATACATATTCACAGTCTCCTCAGTGGGAGGTAAAGGGCATTAAACCTTAAAGGTTTCTGCTAAATTTTTTCATTCCTCTTTTGCCAACAGGAGGAAGCTATGTGTTTCTGCTGGGTTTGCTAGTAATGGGATTTTTTCCCCCTTTTCCTTAACACAGTTCTATAATTAATGCATGTTTCTTTGATTCTACATTTATATTTAACACATTTTAAAAGGTACAAAATGCGTTTTAAAGATGCTTCTCATTCCCTTGTGATTATTCGAGTACAGAGGAGCTATGTAAGGATTATGAGAGGAATTCACAGAAAGGAGGGGCAGACTATTGACAGAGACTCCCCAAGGCAGAAGCCACGTGAAGGGGGAAGGAAGTTCATGGACTTGGAAACTCTTGCACCACCTGCTGGTAATTTAGGAAAGCAATTAAATGCCAGACAGGGACTGACACACACACCATGGCATCTGGGAGCAACCACAGAAGCTTCTTGGGTATCATCTCACCATCAAAGTCTGGAGGACCGAGAGCTGCAGAGACTGCTTAAACTTACGGAAAACTCTGTCAACTCACACCCCTGGAAAACTGGCTGATTTTTAAAAAGAATGCTTTCTCTTCTTTCCCTCAATCCACTCCAACCACACTTTCACTTAGAGAGAACTTCAGGACTTGAAGGCTTCACTTTGCTCCAACACTGTCCTCTTGACAAGTGTGGGCTCTTCCAGATCAGCTCCGAGATGTCCACTTTATTGTTAACTGAAAGTTCTCCAAAGCATTTGCTCTGTGCAGAGAGGTTCAGAGACCATGGGTGATTTCTGGGACCCACAAATCATGGGAGTAGAAGTTTGGGGAAAGGAAGGAAGGAATATAAGGGGAAACAAGGTATATCTTGTGTCCAGGATGCCTTAAGCTGCATCCTCATCTGCTTTCATGACCCAGCAGTCATTGCTCTCAAAAGGAGGTTACTAGAAACCTCTGGGCATAAAATTGTCACTCTATATGACTGAACATTATTTAGAATTTTGAGATTTCTGCAGTCATAGTTCTTCGCTGTGACAATGCACAAAAAGCACCTCAAGAGTTTGCTCAGTTGGCAAATGTCTGTGCTCAGCCCTAGAGATTCATATTTAATAAAGGGCAGTATGGCTCTGGAATCTGTACCCCTAAGAAGGACTCTGAATGGCTCTGATGTGAGAACCACACTTTAACATACTCTAAAAGCAGCCAATAGAGTAAAAGATCTCTCGTCTCCATTTCCATCCTCTTCATTGTGACTATTTTGCAAGAACGGCATTATCATTGCAAAGTTAGACAATGCAGATGGACAAAAATTAAAATTTAATGGTATAATATAAGCTTATACCCAGAGAGATAACCCTAAAACTATTAAACTATTAGTTCACACACTATATTTATATAGCGATACATATATGAAGAATATATACATACATACTTCTAAATTATTTTGTTTGCTTATCAGTAACTCATGAATGACTTTGACAAATTCATAATATCTTTATCACCAAATTTAATCACTACCATTAAACATATTTAGCCAATACCCTAGTACTATTTAGATTTTCCCAATAATTCTACCCTTATAAATAAATCTAGGATGACCACTTTCACACACACACACACACACACACACACACATCTTCTTGTTCAGTATTTTCCTAGGATACATTGCTAGTGTTGAATTGTAAAGCCAAAGGGTAATAGATGTTAAGGTTTTTAGTAAATTGTCAAATGTCTTCAAAGAAATATTTCTTCATTTATGCTCCCAGAATTTTCTAAAAGTAAGGAAACATACCCTTGCCAATTTGGATATTAAAATATATGCATTACCCATATGTTTTATAAAAATATTTTATTGTTTTAATATGCATTTGACATATAGACTGACCTTCCATTTTAAGATTCTTATTTTATGAGTGCTTGTTCACATTATTTGCTGACTATATTTTCACAACATTTGTCCTTTTCAGGCTAACTAGAAAGAACTGTTCACATGTTAAGTATATTAACTCTTTGCTGTCTATATAATATACTATAAATATGTTCTCATGTAGTTCTTAAAACTTTGCTTTCTTAATTATTTTAACCGATTCTCTTTTTTGTTATATAAATATTGTTGAAGTTTTTTTTAGTTAAGATGTATACATCTTTTAGAAATTCTGATTTTGATTTCATAGGTGGAAAAACCTTCCCTACTACAAAATCATATAAATATAAGTGTAATTAATTTTATCTTCCACATTTTCAGCCTCTAATCTAAACAGCTATCCGTTTTCCTAGCTCTTTATTAGAGAAAAGTTCTGAATAGCTATCAAAGTTAAATATACATGCATGTCTGGGATTGAAAGGAAAACCTTCTTTAGGAGAGGGTCCCCTATTACCAGTTCCAAGGAAAATTTCCTTTTGCAGTTGATTTTGAGGTTTGTTCAGCTCTCTGATTTCTAGAGGAAGCCAACAGCCTTGCCCTCCGAACCAACCCCAAGGCTACTGGCTAAAAGATTAGCAAAGGTCACCATATCTCAGATAAATCAACACATACAGGAAAAGCTAAGAAGCCCAGTATGGGTTAATAGTCAAGATTTCATTTGGATAATCTGACTCCCTTCTAGTCAAGCCCAGCTGCCCAACTGCAACATAAGCGATGAAAAAAGCACGATGTGAGATAGGATGTGTATTTTGGTCCTGGCTTCACTACTGTGTGACCACTCATCTCTGTATCTTTTGTAAATTGGGTAGGTGTGTGTATTTATTGGACCCATCTGCCTTACCACAGGCTGAGTGGCTTAAACAACAGAAACTCATCCTCGGGAGGCTGGAAGTCTAAGTTCGGGAAAATAGCAGGGTTGGTGTGTGGTGAGACCTGATCTCTGGCTTCTCGCAGGTCCTCATGCTGTTTCCTGTTTCTGCTGATGTCTCTCCTGCTTCCTCTGGGGATGGCATTTCTATTGGCTTAGAGTTATGCCCCCCTTGTCAATTAGCTTAGTAATCTAAGAAGCCCTATCGCCAAACAGAGTCACAGTGGGGTCAGAACTTCAACCTGTGACTTGGTAAGGGGGGGTATTAGGGGAAGGAGCACCACAATTTTCTCTACCAGAGTGTGGGTTTGTAGATCTCCTTTCATGTAAATAACTTAAAACAAATTTCAAACAAGTGTCAGTAGCCTTGGGCAAAAACACCTGAAAATGCCAACTGCATCTCCATGAAGACAGCTAATGCATTTTTTTAGTGTGAATAATGTGCCCAGGGCTATGCTGGACAGCATCAGGCCTTAAGAGAAGTTTGGAGTCCCACCCCACAATCTCAGGAGAGGGGGCACCCACCTCCGATACAATGAGCAGAGAGCATAAAACACACTATGCTTAAGGGGAAGATGGGCCCTCAAATAATACACCTATACACTGGACAATCAGTTCGGAAATGTGTTCATCTTTCGAGCTCAAACACTAAAGGTGTGGTGATCCTTTGTCTCCTGGGACTCCCCACAGCCATAGGCAAAACGAATGGATGCATCCTTTTTCTGAGAAAACTCCCTCTGTGAGTGCTGGTTTGCTCCTAAAGGCAGCTAGCCCTTACTCCAGATGGTGGAGTCAGATGCCCATCTGGAGGGAGAGACCAGGGAATGACACCCAGGCAGATTTCAGCATGGTGCTTCTGAGACCTGTGGGTAGATTGCAGAATTTATTTGAACTTTGGAGCAAAAGAAGAAAAAGACTTGTCACTGTATTCGCTATCCTGAAAATCAGTGTCACTTCAGAAAATGGATGCCCATGTGAGCCCAGAGAACAGGTTACCAGGTTTCTGAATTGGTCATTCTAACAAGGCAGAGAAGGCCTGTCACTTGGGCAGAGAAAGAAGAAAGTGAGTATAGGGGGACAACTATCAGCCTCTCCAAAGACAAGAAGTGGGGTTCGTGTTCTAAAGACAGGTGAGCCCTAACTCCACTGTGCTGAGGAGGCTGGCAGAGAAAGCAGGAGCAGGGCCAGGCACCACCAAAGAGCAGCAGCCTCCAGCACCACTAACCAGCAAACCCGGCCCTATCTGGGGTGACACTCCTTCCTTTCCATCTGTCCCTTTCCCCTCCCTGGAGAGCAAGCTGCTGAATACCTGGTCGTAAGCCCCACAAGTGGCGCTACCTGAAGTGCTTTAGCCCACTGCAAGCGTTGTACCAGTCGTTCAGCAATTCCCACGGCTGCTTTTGTGAGAAGCCTCTCTCTTAAGCCTCTGGTTTAAGAATTTAGAGTAATCATGTAAAAATGATACCTCTGTGCTCCATGATCCGCTGAATCTCGCTAATGCCGGATCCCAGAAGAGGGCTTATTAATGGTGAGACGCAGGGCCTCTCTCTCGGCTCATGTTTCACACGGATCTCTCTTATGGATTGGGCTGTAAACCTCACTGCTGATAAAGGAAGTATAATGAACCTCCTTGCTCCAGGAGAATGAAAGCTAGGCTGACGGAGCAGGTATCTGCTGTACTTCCTGGCGCTAGGCAGGCTGAGAGGTGCGCCTCTCCGCTGTGGTAAATAAAAGTGCAAGGCCATGTCTTGTAATATTCCAGGCTTTTCTTCACCATGCTAAGAGAGGTTGCATTTAAAGATCAATATATGGAACTGGAGAGGGGCGATCATTTCTTAATTATCTCTGCGGTAATTGTTCTTTCTTCTTTTCTTTTCTTTTCTTTTCTTTTTTTTTCAGTCTCTACTGCTAACAAGAAGGGTTCTTCATTTTTGTGTAATTTCAATAAAAATAAATAAGATCTTGGGATCTCTGGGTTCTATAGACTAGATCATCTATAATATTTGGGGATTTGGATCTCCCATTTTGTTCTGCCACTGCTTTCTTTAACAGAAGTCGAGGAAGAGGGTACTGGTCTTAAATATGGCTCCTCCGGGTCCTATCACTTCTCAAGAACAGAAGAGAAATGATAACTCATGCTTAGATGAGAAACACTTTCCAGAGCCCAGCTCAAAGACTGGTTGGCACAGATCACTACAAGACCCAGTTTTGAATGCAAGCATTCACACTTAAAATAGATTAACTCTGTATCAAGCTTTATCCTTTTCCAAGCTCACACACCCCACATCTCATTTGCCGCTTCGGCAGTCAAACAAGCAGCTAAGAGAATCTTGTTCTAGAGCTGATGAAACTGAGGCACACAGTTGCTGGGCCACTTGCTGAAGACACCCGGAAATTTGGCTGGGGAGCAAGGCCCAGAATATAGGATTACCAGGCTTCCCACAGGGAAGCCTGAAATATACCGTTACTTTGAAATATACCATTACTCTCAAACTTAGCTAATATGAATTGAAAACTAACAAAAAAAATTTTTTTTTGATTCTTGAAGAGACAATGATTTTAACCAGGTAGTTCCCTGGTAAAACATCTTTCTCTGCTTTTTCTAAAAGCCATGGGGTAAAACTTAAACCATTTGTTCCAAACACCAAACAGGCAGGTCAGAGCTGAATGCCTTTTCGTGGGGTATGTGGCTCGGGCTGTGCAATTAGGAATTTGGCTTCTTGAGATGCTACTTCTGGGTATTTGGTCATCTTGGCAAAATGTTCAGGTGTCATGAAAAGCAAGACAAGGGTGTGATATGTCCTTGGGGAAAGAGCCCTTTTGTGCGGAGACAGGGCAAATACACTGCAGAAGAGAACCCTCAGTTCTCAAGAAATCACCAGAACACCTGCCTTTCAAACCATGTGCCCCACTGATGGAACTTCCTGGGAAAGACCTATAGACACCTATCTACAAATACCTGCCGATGTCACTAACTGGCATCTTGTTATAAAAACCCGTCTTCCAGCGGCACCCCTCAGACAGCCACTCCTGCCTCTTCTGAACTGACACTGCCATTTTAAATGTACTTTTCACTTATTTAACCTTTTAAAAAAAGCACCTTATTTTATTCACCGCTTACTGAATAGAGGATTAGTATTATTTTCCTTCCTCCTGTGAACTTTTTTGCACTTCATCCTCAGTAGATTCTATGTCTTTGTGTTTCTCTGCCAAGATGTCACCAATGAGCAAATCACAGGTCTTAATGCTGCCCAGTTCACGCGGTGATCACTTTTTACTCAGAAATTGCTTGAGGTCATCTCAATGGGAAGAATGGGTAGGAATGAGAATTTACCCCCAACTTGAATTAAAATAACTTCCAAGCACTTCCTAGAGCAGGAACAAAGATGAAAGGGCCCCCAAATTATGGGAGTATTTGAAATAACAAGACAGGGATGTCCTTTGAAATAGACTCAGTCACATTTGTTTGCCTTTAAGTCAGATCACCTTAACCAAGGACATTGGGTGGCAGGAACAAATGGTTAATGATTGTGGAAGGAACCTGGCCAATTGGCTTTTCTTCCCTTATCTTTCTTTTACTTATCTTTTTATATTATTACTTTTTTTTTTTCAACTTTGGCTAGAATGCCCAGTAGGAGTGCAGACTGGAAGATCTGCTGTCTTTTGAACTGGAGACATCACAGGAAACTGGGGAGGCTCCAAATTGCTAACCTGAGGCTGGAGCAAAAACTTTTTTTCGTGGAAGGGACTGCTTTTTTTTTTCTTCCCCTTCATCGGATGGCATCCCAAGTCCTGCTAGATTGCAACTGTCTTTGTTCCTGAAGCCCAGCCTTACAGCTGGCTCACACTCTGCCACGCTTGTAACCTCACACTAGAAAAGAGATTACAAAGAGGGGCAAACACCCTAGAGGGTTCCCCTTTATCAGAACCTTCCCTGTCAGTTGGGCTCCTCATTTCCTGAGTCCTCCTCTGATTATTAGTGTACTGACGGAATAAAAATAACCTCATATTCCTACATGAATCATAAATAAAACCCTTTTATTTCATCAAAGAGGTTGGCAGGTTTATAGTCCTTTGCAATGCAGGCACGATGTGAATGACATACCTTTAATTTTGCTGACAAGCTCATCGGGGTTTGACTGAAAAAAGAGTGAAAAGTGGGTGACTTCGAAAACGGTGGTGTGGAGCTTTTTGGCGAGGATAAATATTTCACCTTGCCACTGTAATCAGGGAGCCCACTGATCTTGGTAATGAACTCCTCAATTACAGCTCACTCCTGACTCTTCAAAACTGCCTCAGCAACAATAACACAGTGATTATTGCTGATGTTTCACGTGGAAGAGAACTGGAAAGGAAGGAAGAAAAGGACTGAAATGAAAAGTTAAAAGCAGTGGGGTGGGGGTGGGGCAAAATTATTATTGAAAGTTAGCTTCACTGAGTCATCAGATAAGAAGTTGTCAGGTGTGGTGACATACATCCAAAGAAGTGTGAATCTGTAACTCTTTTATTGCGTGAATGCAATAAAATATAATGGAATTTAAGAAAACGAAAATATTATGAAGCTGGACAATGAAGAAAGTATGTCTCTTGCTCCTATTCTGGTCTGTTTCCTTTCCTATTGAAACCATCTTCAGGAGTCTATTAATGTTGCAACTTTTATTTATATAGGTCTAAACTGTTTTAGCCAGGAAACCCAGCACTGAAAGACTGCATGGTTTGTATACCCAACCCTCTTGTCTTTAGTTGCATTAATTATGACATGTGATACTGAGGCTTTTTTTTTCTTTTTTTTTTTTTTTTTTTTTGATAAGCAGCTTCTAAAGCAATGCTCTTGGTGTTGATGTTGGTACAAGGGGGATTCCTGTTTTTTCTAAGAGTAGGAAGAATCAAAAGAGAGAAAGAAACACTGTGTGCTGGGATTATAAGCTATTGACATTAATTTTTCCAGAATCTCCATAAAACTTTAAGGATTAGGATTTTATACAGGAAAAAGCAAGGGTGGAAATGATTGGTTTATAAAAGTTAATCACTGGAAAAGGAAAGATGGATCACTTTATGAGGAAAGGCTTCTGATGAGTCAGGTCAAGAAACAGGATGAAAACTTAACCCAAAATAATGAACTTTCATGTGACTAGCTTTGAGACTCCCAGCTTAGCTTGAGACTTGCATTACTGCCAGATCTAGATTTTCCTTCATTATTTGAGCAACTTCGGCAAAAGTAATAGTTGCTACCAGTCATCTGCAAGTTTCCTCCTTTTAAAAAGAAAACAGAACACACACAAGCACACACAAGCGCTCACACACACACACACACACACACACACACACACACACCAGGTTAAACTTTTCAAGCCTCCAGTTTTTCTTTAAGAGTAACTAAGTGGAACAAAAGAGGTGAACTAAGCCAGGAACTAAATCATTGTTTCTTCACCTCAACTGAACCTCTCTCTTCTTGAGAACAGAAGTCATGTGTTTTTTGTTTTTAAGAAAAAAAAAGTCATGTTTGATTGTAATTTCATACCTTCCGTAGAGCAGTGATGCAAGTATCCAGTTTTTGATTTCACATAAGAAGCAGATGAAGAGTTACTCAGAAGTCATTCTTGAGTAAGAGTTATTCCAGTTACTCTGGAGAGTTCAATCAAGTTTCAAGATTCATTACCTCGCATTCATCAACCCGTGTCTTTGAATATTCTACAGTAATGTCATTTTTTTAACTTCATCGATCACTAAGATTCTTTTTTACCCATTGGCATTATTGTGGCTACATACACACATACATAAAGGTTATCTTAATTTTTGTGCAAGCATTCTAGCCATCTATTTCCTTAACTCATTTCATCTAGTAAAACTCAAACTCTCTATCCATTGACCAATACTCTCTTATTCATCCCTTATCTTTGGTCCTGGGGAAATGTCATGAATTAAAACTTTCTGTCTTTATGATTTTGTGTATATTAAGGACCTCAAAATGACATGAAATATCATTTCATAACTGATTTATTTCAAGTAATATATACTAAAAACTTAACCGTATTGCAATATAAAACAAAATTCTTTTTCCTTTTGAAGACTGAATAATATTTCAGTCTATATAAATATATATATATACACATACATATATAATAGATATTATATATATATATATACAAACACTACAGTTTGTTAACTCATCCACCAAAATGCTTTCAGAGATTAGCTATTATGAATAATGTAGTCACATAAAATTATCTATTTTGGGTATGTATTTCTAAGAAAATTTATAAGGGAATTTTTGGGTATATCTTTATAAGAAAAATAAATACTTGATTATATGGTAATTCTATTTTCATTTTTAAAAGGATATTCTAAACATTTACTCACAGCAGTTACTCTCTAAACAACTTTGTGCAAAGGTCCCATCCCCCCCCATATTTTTACCAACAGCTAGTAATTGTAATTCTATATTTCTAGCATATTAATTTTTTGTCAGTGATGTGTTTTACACATATTTTCTCCCATTCTATAGATTTCCTTTTTACTTTGTTTATGGTGTGCTTGATGTAAAAACTTAAAAATTCTTCCACAATTCTCTCTTTTTTTTCTTTTGTTTTAAGCTTTTGGTATAATATTCAAGAAACCATGGCCAAACCCAATACTATGATGGTTTTTCTCTGTAATTTCTTGTGAGTTTATATTTTCACATGCTTGTATTTTGGTGTCTGATTCAGCTTTACTTAATTTGTGGATATGCTGTTAGATAACACTTCCACTTCCCTGTTCATTCTTCTGGATCACCAGTTTTCCTGGCATTGTTAGTTGCGAAGACTGTTCTTTCTCTATTGAATGATCTTGGAAACCTTGATTTTCAAAAAGTAATCATACATATTTTTGATTTGAAAAGAATGCTATTAAGAAGGTGTCATTTTGCCAGATTTACACACAGGAACACTATGACTCAAAGAGGTAAAACATCAACCAACAATGAGAAAGAAGGCACTCGCTGAATCAGTATCCCACAGTTCAAGTAAATTGTCTTTATCTTGAGGACACATGATAGGAGACCTGTTCCTCACACTTGAATTTTAACCACTCACTGGACAGTAGAAATATACTAACTGTGCTTCCAGGCAAGAGTAGCTTATCAGTGAAAAAGGAACATGAAAGTAACGATGAGTATTTGCTGCTCCTGTTTCTCTACCTGAACACACCGGTGTTTACACTGTGGCTGAGAAAATCTGACCTGTGATAGACTTCACGATCTGTCATATCTGTCTTTGGTTCCTGCACGAGACTCTCAGACTGTGTGGAACAGCACCAAACAGACCAAGGAGGGTATTCCCTGCTTCAACATCCTTGGAAAGCTACCATGATACTGGAGAGGTAAATGTGAAGTAAAGTAAGGCTTTACTAGATGAACAAGAATTGAATTAGGACTTGTTATTTCTGGCACATGTGTGATACTAGAAGAAAAAAAAACATTAATTTTAAAATATTACTGAGCCTCGCATACAAAATCATCTCTGTGTTGCTACCAAATAGATGCAGCGAAGAGTACATGCACAGTGAAGAAGATATGGAGATGGAGCTTACAATAGAGTCTGAATTGGCTAATGAAGTAGATCTTCCTTTGACAACCACACATCTGGCAACTATCTGAGCATGCCAATACTCATCCAGCAGTGTACTAGGTGCTACATTGTCAGTAGTTACCACTATCCCTTAAAACATGAGGACAGTGTGCTGGTTAGATTCCATCTAGAAAACAGGAACTCCTCTAAATATGCCATAAAAATATTTAAGAAATAATTGCTAGCACAGAAAATTAGAGACTGAATTGATAGCACAGGTAATACAACAGGTGGGAAGTCATACAGGGGTATGCTGGGCACCTAACATTGATGAGGAAAGAAAGGAAGTAGAAGAAAGAGCTTAGGGGAAAATCAGAACCAGAGCAATGATACAGCTATTCCTGGAAATCCCACCCAAGGCAGAGACTGGAGATAAAATACCCAGCATATCCCTTTCCCCTACCCTTTCTCTCTCTCTCTCTCTTTTTTTTAACCAGTGCTAGGAAAGAGAGAAATATAGTCACAGAGTCAAGATACTATACAAAGCAGACAGAGAAATGCAAAAAAGGTGTCTGAGAACACAGATCATTTTATACATGTAGACATTCAGGTTTCAAAGGGGCTGAGGTTTACTGAGGACACATACCTAATAACCATAAGATAAAGATTTCGATCCAGACTTTAGTATTCACCAGGTGCTGTACTAGGTGCAATTTATCACTATCACTGCTCCTCATGATCCCACTCTAAGAAGTTCCAGCAGTCCACAGCTTTGCACAATGCGGCTTCTCTCCTGTATGCTCCACCAGGCATCAGGGGGAGAAGGTTCTCAATGACCTTGGTGAGCATCATCGACCATCTCAGTGATCAATTCAGTGATGCTCTTGGCTTGCAAAATCAGACTGACCAATTTCAAGTCTGCCAAGGATAAGCCTTTGATCCTCCAAAATAAGCAAATACCTTGCCAGGTTGTTGGCTTAACAGTAACCTAGAAGAGGTTTTCTGAGGGTCCTGGGACTAAGAAATCTGCAGTTCACTTCTCTCCATTGAATGCTGCCCTTATACCCCTAAGTTTGACTGGAGAGTCTCATCTGGTTCGCTAGGCCTGAACACCATAAATTCTGCAGTCCAGGGTATGGCTCTCATTAGATTCAATCAATTGTGAATCCTGTGCTGTTTAAGCTGGTTAACTCCATGGCTCCTGACTTCGATATAGACTGTTCCTTTTTTTTTTTTTTTTTTTTGAGATTTGGTCTTGCTATTTTGCCCAGGGAACCGCAGGCTCTCGTTGCCCAGGGTACCACTATTCAAGCGACCCCAGCCTCAACTTCCCAGGTAGCTGGGATTACAGGCTTGCACCACCACACCCAGCTATTTGTTGAGACTAGGTCTCATTATGTTACCCTGGTCAGGTCTCGAACCCACAGACTCAAGTGACTCCTAGTCTCAGCTGCACTCTAGGCTGCGTTTAAAGGCACGCACCACCATGCCTGGCTATATATTTACTGTTCTTTGTGGTTAACACACTTCCATCCTTTCTTATGTGCTAACTCTCTCTGGCTTTCCATATGAAACAAGTTGGTGTCCAGGTTCTATCCCTGGATTTTGATAAAATAAACATTTCCTAATCAAGATGCTACACAAATGCCATTCACCAAACTAGATGCCTGGGGTATTGCTTCTCAGTAAAGTCTCACAATGTCAAGTAATAATAGTGATAAGGTGTGAATGAACAAATTCTCCCTATTGTTCAATGCAAAAGTCTCATCCTTAAAAGTTCTCATCCAGCCCATGAAAATATTGCCTTTATGCATAGAATGAATTTATTGAGAAAGAAGACATATGCCTCTATTTGGGAGAGACAGAAAGAAAAAGATATGGGAAGAAAAAGAAAAAAAAACTGATGAAACTATAGAGAAAGACCAAATCAACTCTATTGAATTCTAGATTGCCATCTTGTCAGAGATTTTGCAAGATTCCTCTGCTACTCTTTACATTTTCATTACTTTCTATTTTTCTTGAATAAGCATAGAAGCAGGTTCTAATTTTACTAGAGGCTTTTCATCAAATCAGACTTTATATTCTCCCTAGGTTATCCTAGTCACACAAACATCTCTTTTTTCAAAGCTTTCACAAAATTAGCTAACTCTATTGGGGTACAGCCTCTTGAACCCACAGTGAAAATACAGACATCGTTCTTTAACCAAACTCCAGTTATCTTTCATCACAAAGATGGACATTCTTAAGAACCAGAATATTCATAGAAATAGGGCTTTCTAAAATTTCCTTAATCACTGACTGTGCTGATAGGAACTTTTGAACTTAAAGCAAGTCATATCTCCCTTCTGTGTCTTGAAGGGCTCTCAAATCTCTCATATGCTTGAATATCCTATTTCTAACCTGTTATAAATTAAAACTTTTCTATATCTGGAAGCAGACGGGCCTAGGGATTGTGGTTCTAGTCCTGCCTGGGGCCCGTAGCGAGACCTAGTTCCAAAAAAATAGCTGGGTGTGGTGGTGCATGCCTGTAATTCCAGCTACCTGGGAAGCTGAGGCTGGGGACTGCTTGAGTCTGTGGTACCCCGGGCAATGAGAGCCTGTGGTTCCACAGGCAAAAATAGCCAGACCTAGTCTCAAAAAAACAAAACAAACTTTTCTATATCTGAAAGAGCTTTTTCTCAAGCAGGAATGGGCCTTGCCTTAAACAGGTTTTGTCACGCTTTTTCTCTGTAACAGCAACACTTAATAGGCCTGATTTCTCATTGGGGCCATGAGGGGAGGCCTCGGTATTTGGGAGCAAAATGGGGGTGACTCTTGTGTAGGACACACTCCCAAAGGGTTATGCTATATAAACTCACAGTCTTGATGCCACCTTCCTTTCTCTCAAGGTAGAAACCTGAAGTTGTATCCCAGTACCCTACACCCAATCTAATGGCTAGAAGTGAAGTACTAGCAGATACAATTCAACCACTCTTTGCTCACTGATAGCAGTGGTTTCTAAGATTTTCCCTTTCTTAGCCACAGATAAATCTGCTTTCATTCCCTTACGGCTGAAAATAGGTGTGTATTTCTGAAATACAAACAGGTGTGTGCAGTTGCAAACTCCAGATGCTCTGGCCATTTGGAGCCTGCAGTTGACTTAATTTCTCTCCTTTAAAAGTGAGGTTACAGAGACATCTTAAAAGGAAATACCTAATACACATCCATTAAGGATTTCCACCATATTAACCATTGCTGGGTCCCTTTAAAGAGATTCAAGGAAGAGCCCTTTTGACCAACGTGCTTACAGTATATCACAATGGCTACTGTGTGGGGGTGCCCCCTAGCTTCTCTGAGCTCAGTCCAGATCAAATGCTAACGCATTAGTTGTGTGGCTCTAAGTCCTTCAGGGATTTGTCTTCTCTAGAATGTCGTTTCTTATTTGAAAGTGGGATATTGACTCATGATATTTTTATTATGATACTATAAGGAAGGGCTTTCTCACAATGACTGGCATATATTAAGCCCTCAGTAAATATTTGGGAAGATTTGACACATGAGTATGAAAAGATATTTTTTCCTAGCCAGCTCTGTTAAGGTGAGAGCCCAATTAGCTTCTAAGGTTTTTGAGAGTTCAGTGCAGAAGGACAAGATGATTTGATGGAGGAGTAAAAAAGAGATTAAGCGGATGAGGTGGAGTCTTCTCAAAGTAAGAATTTGGAATGGGAGTGGAAGAATAATCTACAAAAGGCCACTGACACAAATGAATATGCGGGAACTCCAGGTGACAATGGTGGGGAGTGTGGCAATAACCCAGCTGGGTCACCAATGAAGAGGGGACCAGGGAGGACGGGCCCAGAAAACTGCAGGGGTGGATGAAAATGTTATTCTTCTCTTATGCAGAAAAGAAATTTTAAGGCTTTGGCACAAGGTGGATGATTAATTGATGACAAGACGAATATAGGAAGATAAGGACAGAGTGTGAATCAGGTGAGCTTAGAGGGCCAGTTGGGTCAGATAAAGAGAAAATGTCCTTGCCGAGACAATGGTGGGGCGGGAGGTGGGAGGATGAATGTGTGACACTAAGAAAGAGGGAAATGACTGTAGGTGATGAGTACACATCAGTGGGGGAGGAAAAGAAGGGCTCACAATTGATTCCAGGTTTCCTTTCAGATAACAGGGACGTGCTGGCCACTTTAACAGAACTAGGAAAGTTGAGAGGAATTGCTATGTTTGGGCAAGAATTGTCAAGTAAAACAGGTGGTGCATGGCCTTTCAGGGTCTGGAGTGAAGTGGGAATATAGTTTCAGTGATTTTCAACTGGGTTACATAACATATATTGAATCTGAAACAAAAATGTAGCATCTTTTTTACTCATGGCAAGGAGGGCTTTTTGCCAAGCAATGCTAGAACAGCACATCTATTTTGCTGGGCTGAGTCACTGAGTCTTCAGAAACAGTTCTAATCTCAGCTCTGTATGATGGCTGTGGAAAAGTTGATTTCTAGTTTTGCTTTTTTTTTTCTTCTAAATCTAAGGATTTTTTTTTCTTTCCCTAAAAGGAATATAATGACATCAACTTGTCCTCCACTGCCACTGCAACACATTTTGAGAGAAGTTACTGAGAACATGTTTAAGTCTCCTTCCAATCACCCCTACCCAGACCTGGCAGGGGGCCTGCTGCTTCCAGGAGACTGAGTTCTCGAGGGTAGGGACTTGACTTCTTCATCTCAGTTACCCTCATGTTTAGTGCAGAGAAACTGACAGGATAAATTAAGAAATAAAATGTATGCCTTGTTTATCCTTAGGACAGAGACCTTCCCCCTTGGCTGAAACCATGGCTTTTCTTGGATGACTTAACCCTTTTCTGAGAGAAACATGAAGTAATTGGAAATGGCTGCTTCCTCCTAATATTGTCCTTTTTCCATGGGCATGAGACTCCAGCGACATTGGGCCTGTTTTTTTTTTTTTTTAATTCAATTTATTTATATATTTTATTACATAATGGTTGATTTTTGGATAGTATTTGGTTTCTTCCCTCAGGGGCATTCTCCGTAGTTCTCCCAATGCCATAGCACCATGACAAAGTTCCACACCCCCTACCCTTGTGCTCTTCTCTCCCCTGGTTTTTATTCTTTATTACAAATAAGACAAGGAGTGTCTTATAAGCTTCCTATGAAATGATGTAATATGCATGAAGTTCATAACATGTATGAATGATGTAACATGCATGACTTTGCCGAAGACAAAGTCAGGAAATTAGTCCCGGACTAGAAGAATACCCAGTTAAATAATAAAGATATCATAAAAGCACACTTCATCGCTCTTAGTGGATCCATATCTCCTGTCAGTAGCATTTGCATCGGCATGCCACAGACAGATGGGCATTTGGGGAAAACCGAAGTATATTTTTGCCAAGTGACTGTTTAAGTTTGTTGGACTATGATGACATATGGGCTTGCACAGGGGGATGAGATGGACAAAACGAAATAGTGGGGTCTGAAAAATGTGTCTGGTCATACATTTTAAAAATCATATCTCTGAAGAGATTGATTTTTATTTATCATGATGTTTCTTATTTTTGTCTTAGACTAGGACTGCTTTTTGACAATGAAACGGTATATTGATTCTTGCATTTCTTGCATTTTATTACTTTGTTTTAGCATTTCTTAGGTATGCAGTTGAGAGGGACTAGGGATATTGTAACTCAAGGGAAAGGGAATTAACAATAAAAAATATTTCTTCTCTTCTAATTGATAATGATTAAGAGCATAGTAATTTGCAAATTGTGTAAAAATCCAAAAATGAACTCAGTATTTGTGAGTTGAAGCCTGAAGAGGATAATATCTGCATCATAAAATAGCTAAAACATCTCAAAATTCCCAAGGCTTGTGGTTAGAAACAGCTTATAAAACTCAAGCTTATGATCTCTTATTAGTTCTGGTTTATGTTTTAACTACAAATGCAAATACGTTAATTACCGAAATAATGATGAGACTTTCAGAAAGAGATGACAATAAGATCCTTTGGCATGATTTCCTGACTCTGTTATGCTGGCATGATTATCAAAATTCAAGTTCTGGTTCTTGTAGACTTACCCCACATCAGCATAAAATTCCATTTTGAGATAACTGGTCATTTGTAAAAGGGTCACAAGAGACAACCACAAGGATAACAGAAAGTCATAAACACACACCCATCCAAGGATGTGTCTCCTTCCACCTCACCCCTCACAAATGATAAAAATGCATGTCTAAGAAGCAATTTATCAGCAAATGGAAAATGGCATTTACTGTGTCAAATTTTCTTCATCTAGTCATTCATTGAAGAATAGAATGTAAAAATGTCCAGTAAAGAAGCAACAGCTTATGTAATCCCTATCTAAGCTGCTCGGGCATCTTTCATGGAGTACTGATGGCATTCATTTAATCCATGTTTGGGAATATCCTATTCTTAATTTGGCCCTGCGCTATGGGTTATGGGTACTGATGGGCTTACAGATAAAAAGCAAGAAAGCATTGCAGTCCATGTGTCATTAACTGGCACAGAGCACTGTACCATAGCCTCACAAGTGAGTTTCCAACCCCCTCTTGCTGTTTGTATCAGAATTTATATCAGTCAGTTTTCAGCAGGACAAAAGAAAAATTAGACTATTTTAAGCAGGAAGAATTTAATATAAGGCAGTGGGTACTTTTACAAAGTAGTAGAAGAATAAGTAGAATTAAAGTTTGTATTCTAGACTGAGCTTTCAGGAATGTCTCCGGGAATGAGGTACAACCATCCACATGAGCTAAAAGGTCCACAGAGCTAGAAGAGGGGCTAGAATGAAGGCAGCAACACTGCCATGGTTACCAGGCTCAGGAAGCTAGAAGACTGATGATCAGTGTCACCACAGAAGAACCTCACATTTGCAAGACCTTGAGTTGCCCCCCAAAACCACCAGAGGGGCAAGGGAATTACCTCTGCCTCACTCCCTCTGTCTGCATAACCACAGGGATGAATTTGACTGAAATTAATTTCACAATGGACTCTACCTGCAAGGGAAACTAGGAGCATAGATTTAGTTTCTAACCTGTTCAAATAGAAAAAAAATATATATGAAAGATGAATTGGGCCAATCTCCTGTATAGTCCAGAGAATTGGGAACCAGAAATACCCTTAGGCCGTCCACGTTCAGACAATTTTCAGCTGCCTTTGGTGAGCAGAGCAGTGGTTGGTGTCTGACTTAGGTCTTGGAGAATAGGCAAATGGCTTATGCATGATGATAGTTGAGGTAGAACAGGATATCTAAGTCAGGGGTAGGAGGTAGCATCATACTCTGAGGTAAGAGTGTGGAAGGAAAGACCCATGTGGAGTGGGGTGACAGCTTTTGATTCCAGATTTCGATGGTTAAGAAAATCAAAGTTAGGTACAAAGGATGATGTTAAGGGGTTCTGGCTACCTTCCCCAATGTTGAGTTTATCAAGAGGGCTAAAGGAACAAAGTAGAGAGGGCCCATCTGCTTTGTGAAAACTCACTTCTCCTTTCAGTTTAAGGCTTTTATAAACCAAAATTTCACAATTCTCTTGCCAGAATAGTTTTCTGCCTCCAAACGCCAGTAACATCAGTGGCCCTTACCACAAATAAAGGAAATTAAGCTCAGAAATTAAGCATAACTCCTTGACTTGCTAACCATGTTCTCTCCCTTGGAAAAGAAGAAAACATGGAGTTCTTCCTTCTGTTCTCTTCACCGTTACCTCATTCTAGGTACATGTCTTAGCACAAGAAGCTTCTAACACAATACCTGTGCCTATGTACTGAAAATAAAAGATCTCTTTCTTCTCCCTTCTTTCTTTATCCTTCGTTTTTCTCTGTCATCTTTTGTCCTTCTCCCAGAATGTCTTTGCACATTTGTTTGTGACTTAGCAGATACCTAGGCATGCTGGTCCCCTCACCAAGCTCTCTGTCCTCACTAGCAAGTTCCTTGTCCCCGCTAGCCTCTCACATCATGTGCTCAGCTTCACGGTAAGCTAAACTCTACTTTTCACTTTACTTTTACTTTGATTCCAGCTTTTGGCTTTCAGTATTCCCCTTCCTAGTTCACAGTCTCTTACTTTGGCTCAGTTCCCACCTCTTCTTTATTTTTATACTTTATCCCATTTGTCTCTTTAATTGGGGTCTCTAGCATTGTTTGTTTGTTTCTGCCTCTGCATCTGTCACCTTCTGTGCTTCCTGTTGTTTGGTTCACTC
Organism: Uropsilus gracilis; assembly: GCA_004024945.1. Lineage (NCBI taxonomy): Eukaryota > Metazoa > Chordata > Mammalia > Eulipotyphla > Talpidae > Uropsilus > Uropsilus gracilis. The sequence goes on from PVHY01005501.1 coordinate 24,378, forward strand.
TATATACATATACTGTCTCATTTTTATTTTTTCCTCACAGCATTTCATCGTTTCTCACTCTGCACCACTCCCTTCACCCATTGCTGTTATATTAATTTTCTGTTTATATAGCCACATAAAGCTTCCCTCCCCCCTTCTTTCCAACACAAAGGAAGCTTAACATGAGTCTTCACCCTTTTTCAATTTGTCTCAATTAGGGCCTCAGGACCTTCAGTCAGATGCAAAGTTCTCAGCTTCTACCATCTCAGTGGCCAGCTATACCTTTTGACTGCATTTCCTTATGAGGAAGTAATAAGGAGTAATTTGTTTGCATTTCAACCCATAAGAGTTTAGCAGAAGAACTTCAGAATAAGGTTGTTGTGTCTATGGTACAGTTTTGTGGTTTAGTAGATGCTTCTGGAGAAGTTTTCAGAGAGAAAATTCTTCCCTTCTGTCCTATATGTCTGAAATATGTGCACACACAAACATGTACACACTAACATATGCAGCATAGGATGCTTCTCTCCATCCATATACATCTGAATGTATGCACATATATAAATAAGCACACCTAGTGCATATATGTATTATGTATTCATTATACAAATGGATTCTATATCTGTAACATATACACTATATAATGTTTATATATATTAAAATTATGATAATTGAGTCAGACGTTCAGAAAGGGCTTTATAATGAGAAAAGAAATAGTCTCTATTCAATTCATAATTAACTACATTGCTACTAAGAGCTAACAATGCTCTGAAATTTACCATACTTTAAATAAAGATATTTAAATCACCTCACATTAAATTATTTTCTCTACCAACTGACTTTTGTTTCTTCTTTCTTTATACATTTTCTTTAATTTTGTAAAATATTCCAGCGAATGAGAAAAAGTAGACTAGAAGGGCAGAAGAGAGAGAGAGAGAGAGACTGTATTATGTAGTTTTCAAAGTGAAGAAAGTAGGGCAGGGCTTGGTGAATTACTTACTGACTTGTTCTGTCAAGTGGCTGAGGAGCTGAGAGCTGACCCTTCGCCAGCACCCTTCCTTTATCTGCTTTCATATCACTTTTCATCCACATGTCTTGCCCCATTTTATCAATCCTCCACACTCCAAACTGCACACCTGAGGATCTGTTTCCATCATTAAAGGGCTCAAACTGCAATCATCAGTACTTATTTTTCATATTGAAACAAAAAGATGATTTCAGACGCCAAAACAAAACTGAAAAAAAAAAAAAAGAGTTGATACAATGGACTCAATTATCTTTGAAATGAATACACATATTTAGACATGGAGCAAAATGGGATTTGATGCAAAAGGCATTTGTCGAATTCCAATTATTTTACATACCGCATCTATTATGTATAAGCAGGATTTAAGAAGATTTTAAAAAGACTTATTTTTAAATATTGTACCCATTAATGTTAACAATAACTATAAAATAATTTACCACTCCCAATTTTTAATTTGAGCCTGATGCTTCTTCACATATATAAACGAATCATTTGCGCTGGCATGTGGAAAGACTTATTTTGGTTTGATAGAGGCGTTGGAACACCACCATCTATTTGGAAAACCCAGTAAAATAAGAGGAAATATAATTACAGTTACACACTCTGACAATATTCCAGAGGCTCCACCTTTATTTAGAAGAGCGGTGATAGACAAGGAGGTAGGAACGTGGTTAAAGATTAATGCTAGCAAAAAAATATTCACTATGAAATAAAGTTTAGTTTGCAGAATTTCCAGACTGATATAGAGGATAACCAAGGTTCAACCAGTGGGGACCACTGAGGTTAGTTTGTAAAGAATCTTGCTTTGAAGATTCCTTTTTTGCTCTTTGAGGAAATAAGCCTGTTCAGGCAGACAGAGGTCCCAGACCATCTTCACACCTGCCCCATGGACTCTTGGAAAACTGCTGCAGCCACATAAGGGGTTAGGACAGTTTCCCACCATCAGGCAGCTCTGCTTCTCTGCCACAGAATGATCCAGTCCTGCCTGATCCAACTACCCATGCAAGGTGCTCATGGGAAAAGTTCTCATGGAAAATGTGATCTACTTGGGAGGTGGGGGTCATATGGTAGTGTCCATCCCAGCTGCCTTATATAGCACCCATACAGCATGCAGGCAGTGCCTCAATGGGGGCATAATTTCTCTTCAGTTTGAAAAGAAAGAGCTTTGGCCTTAGTGATTTTGGCATACAAATCTCCAATATGACTCTGTTTTCTAAGCAGACATTAATGATTCTAAAACTAATATTCATTGTTTGAAGAGGCACAGCGGCCTTGGCATTTACTTAACCTTTTGTCTCATGTATGAGACTGAGTCAGCCTAAATCCTTTTCTTAATTAATACCTTTTCTTTTTATGGCCATTATTTATTGCACAATTTGCATGTAACAATTAGAGCCAGGAGAGTTTAAGAAAACTCTCCTGGCTCAAAAGTCCACCTAGTTCCATTTTTATTTATTTATTTTGGAGGATTGTTCAAATTACACAAACTCAGGAAGACTTAGCTGATATAGTAGCAGAGAAGGGGTGAGTTACTGCAGATGTATCCTATGTATTTGATCCCACCTGCTGGAGCTCAAAGGAAAATTGTTCTTTTTTTCTTTTCCTTTTTTTTTCTTCCAAGACATGATTGTATAAGAAAACTATAGCTATAACAAAGAGTGTGGATTCATTTTACTCTAGGTATCTACAGAAAATGCATGTTAATCTTGGTACATTGGTACAACAGAGAGGTCTAATTAAATCAATCTGCTCCAGGAATAGAGTGTTGTATTTAAAGACGTTTTAAAATTAGCAGAAAAAAAAGATTAAAAAGAAAATTCATCTATCACTCCCAGGTACCCTGAAGCAAATTGCTACTTGCCATCTTTCCTCGAGTTCCTGTCCATGTATGCTCATAAACTTGAGGTAATCATAATCATAGGATGGAAACAGAATTTTAATATTTATCACACCCTTCATTTTCATTGATACATTGTTTTTCAATCATACTGAACAACTGCATAAAATTAAAATAAGTGGAGGCGGTCAATAACCCCCAACCCCATTTCTGTGATTTTATATTCTTTATAGTGATTTCTTCTTTAATATCACATTGCAATAACATGTCTGAAAAAGGGGTCACCCTTTTTGCCTTAGAAGCGGAATCACTGGGTGAAATAGTACATGCCATTTCCTGGTCTTGGCAGGTATATTTCACAGCATATCTTGTTAAAAGCCAGTATAGCAGATTGTTTCAAGTCTTGTCTTTGATACATGTTATCTAAATTTTTGAAGCTGGTTACACAGCAAATGTCTGAATGTACTCTCAAGAATTTGGAGTTGATGCTGAAATCCAAAATTTATTAGTTCCAATCGGGCTATTCAAAAGTTTTGTTCTGAATTCGATAACATTTTGAAAAAAAACAGATCTTTTTCATCAATGAGCTACTTTCAAGGCCTCAAGATTACTAAATCACAAATGTCAATAATCATCTAAGATGCCAGATGGAAATGTAGAAGGTATAAAATGTGTTTAAGTTACATTGTTTGATTTTTTTTCAACTGATACTTAATATGAAGTTATGGGGTGATTATTTTTCCCTTTCTAAGGAGAAAGCAAGGAGTGTGGACTCCTTATTTAAGGGATCCAATGAATCAAGATTTTACTCTAGAAAATGTAATTCTTTCCTTTCCCAACTGGCATTTCAAAGACATTTCAAGTACTCATATTACCAGATATTAAGCACTTCAGCAAGAAATTATCTAAATTTCCCAATTTGCTCCTTAAAGACTTCTTGCAGTCTCTTTTCAAATTTGCCTGTGGAGTGCAGATTGTCTTGAGCACAACAGTGATTTGACTGAAGTAAGTAAAAACATTTCTGCGTGGTTCCAATGCTCCCTACACCTGGCAGATAAGAACACCAGGCCATGCTAGATTTTCTAGCATGTAACTTCCAGAAACAGGAATGGCCAAAAGTTGTAATTAGTTGTAATTAGAGATTAGAAATTGTTTGCAAATATTATTAGGAGTAAAAAAAAAAGTTTGTTTTTGTGATTAGGAATGCCACACAGAACATTTGAACTTATACTGAAGGCAAAGACATAGAAGTGACATTGATAGGTGGTAGCATATAGAGGTCTTCAATGTTATTAACCATTGCAAAATTTCCCTCAAAATGGTTTTAACTCTTCTTACATTGTTAAGATTCTTGGTGAAATCAGGCTTTGATTTTTACTTCTCTGAGGACGGTAAAATTGTGTTATTGTTTTAATTTGCAATTCCTAATTACTAACATAATTAAACAATTCACCCCCCCATTTGTTTATTAATGACACAATCATTTTTAAAACTATTTGGCTGTTTCTTTTGAAGTTAAACCAATACTTGACCATATGACCCAACAACCCCACTTGTAGTTAGAGAAGAAAAATCAAGATCTATGCCCATACAATGAACATGATCTATACACAGATATATGTAGCAGCTTTACTCCATAATCACCAAACTGTAGACAGTTCATCAACTGGGTAATATATTTTACCAAATGGAGTACTACTAAGTAACCAAAAGATAAAAATGACTTATGTATCTAAAGATGATTTTGAAAATCATTATCATTATGCTAAGTAAAAGGAGCTGAAACAAAGCACTGTAACCTATATTCCATTTATATACATTTTGGGAGAGGCAAAATTGGAAGGAAAGGAACTAGTGGATGTCAGGGACTGGGGGTCAGTATAGGGCATTGCCTACAAAGGATCAACAGGGAACCTTCTGGAAAGATGGAAATGTTCTCTAGACTAATTGTGGTGATGGTTATGTGCTCATGCACATTTGTCAGAATCCATCAGACTGTATGCTCAAAAAGGACACATTTTGCTGCATACAAATTCTATTTTAATAAGCCTAACTTTATAAAAAGTGTTGTTGCATGATTTTTTTTTTTAATTTTTAATCTGCATACGCCAAAATGTTAGCATAGGTCTGACACATAGTAGGCATACAGGAAATTAATGTGGCATTAATTAGGAAGAAAGGTGATTACTTGACAGTAAAATGTTTTGTCTGTTTCCCAGTTTTCTTTGGAATAGTCCAGTCGTGATCACTCATGCCTGGCACCGTTCTGGAAGCTCACGCTTATGCAAGTGATAATTCTGTGAAGCCGACCCATGAGTAATTTCTGAGTAGGTATTAAAACACCCTCACGTCTACAAGCCTAATATATTAATAAATGTGCTGTTTTCAATAAGACATCTAAATTTGCATGCACCATCCTACTTGTTATGTTCAGTACTCAAATTTTTAATGTTTCTTGGACACTAGCCAGTAAGTCTGAGTCCCTAGTTAGTTCATCTATTACTTTCTCGCCACAATAGATTTGGGTCTCCGCCAAGAAATGGACTAATATTGCATACAAAAACCCCTGTAATGCATTTCCTGATTTTATGATATTTCCTTTCTTAGTAAGGGAAAGGAAGTATTACACACACACACACATCCTATCTATACACACAATCTATCCAAGTTAGGTAAACATTTTTTATTGCTGTTATTAATATCATCGGTGGCTTCTATAATCTAAGTGTTTGCCTGTCCATTTACATGATCCTCTCACCCTGAGGACTGGAAGGGAACAAAGAGTTGTAAAATCTGATAATGATCAAAGATGATGCCTCTATGTGAAAAAAAAAAAAAAGTCAGGATCGGAGAAGCCCTCATTTCCACAGGAAAAGCACATTTTCTGCATATGATTTGGCACATTTTCAGTGTCTTAATTTCAATGATTCCAAAATGAGGTGCTCTTGACAAAGGGAAAGGTCCTGTGTTGGAGAGGGAGCATTTTTCTCCCCCACCCTCATTTCCCTTAAAACATAAGCACAGAACTAATGAACGCTATTAAAGATACTTGTAGAAATGATTCTGATTTGTATCTGATGACTAACTAACCTATTATTGCACTTCTTGGGCAGAGATTAATGGGAAATTCTTAAAGAATAAAGATTCTTAACAAGCCTTAGAAATATGTGTGGGCCCAGACTGTACCACGTGACCTCAGAAAGCCGAACCCTGGCTGTTAATATCCTTGACTAATGAACCAAGGCTACAGTCCGTGCTAGCAAAGTGTCAAGAAATAAGTAACCAGAGAGGTGACCTTTTAACATGCCTCTAAGTGTAATTTTTAACAGAATAGTGTCAATAAGTTCAAAATCCCATATGCTTTTGATCTGATACGGAAGTACGATGCATCAAATCAGACAGTTAAAGGGAAGGAAAGAAAAAAGCTAAAGAAAAAGGCTAAAAGGGATCTAAGAGAAAAAAAAACCACAACTCCTGACACTAAATTCCTCTCCTTCACATAGGTAAATATAAGAAATGCCGCTTCACTATTTCAACGTTACTGTTGTTACCAAAAAATATTGGAGCTGCAGACTATTATTATCAATCCCATTAGTAATTGTTATTATTGACTAGATTTGAGATCTGCTAAATGACCTAATACCCATCATTCTACCCCTCCCACTTCCAGAAAGTTTCATCATTAGATTTACTCTTAGGGCATAGATGCTGAAGTCCAATGGGTTTGGAGTCATTTCAGAGCTCTGGAATTCACTGTGTGATCAGGCATATTGTCAAAATTCTATAGGATCTCAGTCTTCTCATCCATAAAATGGGGAAGTCAGATCCTTTTGGGATCATTATAGAAAAACAAGTTAAAGGTTTTTAGCACAATTCCTAGGGAAAAGTTTTAAACTGTAGCTATGATGACAGTGACAGCTAATATTAGTGTTACTCATAACTTTATTACTTGAAATTTCTTGAATCATTTGAATACCTACTTGTTCTGCCTTCTGCTTCAGAGGCATCACAGTGCCACATTAACCAATAAATCTGTGAATTTCCCTTCATAGTGCCTCCGCTGGGTAGCTGAGAATGTGGAAAAAAAGAAACAAGCCTGGTGATGATACATCTTAAATACAGGCAATGGTGATATAAAATACATCCCTAGTACAGTGAAAGATGTACAAAAATTTATAAGATCAGTAAAGATGTACACTATTGGGAAAATAGATCTTTTTAATTTTTTTTATATCTTTAGTTAGTGATAATGCCATTATTATCTTGATGTATCCAAGTTTTTACAAACTACTCAGGGTAGTAAACACGATAAAAAAATTTGTATTTTGAAGACTGTGTAAAAAAATTTATCAGCTGCAAAATTCTGCCTTACTAATGACAATGGGTGCAGACCAAGGCATAAAGCTTGGAGAAACAGGACAGAGTGAGCCCTATCATAATAAACCCTTATCAACTTGGGCTTAATTGTACAGGCAGTAGGAATTTGAAGGAATGAAGATAAATGATAACCTGCTTTTACTTGTAGGATAATGTTTTTCATTGGTGGGACCCTGGGACCAAAGAAGTTTAGGGAAACATTGTAATTGTTCTCCTAGAACCTGAACTAAGGCACAAAGCCCAGGATGAAGAGAGGATTTTCTTGGATGGAATTTACATACTTGGCGACTAGTTGGGCTGTAGGCTTGGAAAATGGCAAGGAATTAAACAAAATAAGGAATATAGGACAAGAAAAAAATGTAGAATATGATATGCAGAAGACCTAATTTTAAGATTTTTGTAGTTGAGTGAATCTCTCATGATTTTTAAATTTTACTTAGAGAAATTGTTTCCAGGTTTCCAGAGGTCCCCGACATGAAGGCAAGATAACCTTGTTTCCTTAGGGAGACGAGAAATTTCCTTCCACTTGGAGTATTTAAAAATTATGCAACTGTTAGGAGGTGAGGAAAGGAAAAACAGCAGGTAAGGAATAGGCAACAAAATATTCCCCAGAGCTCCTGATAAGTGAAGAGAGGAAGTCTTAGACCCACCTGTAAGACCAAGACTTTTACCTTTCTGTTGAATTAGTTCTTGGCTGAGTTTGCCATCTAAAGCTCAACCTATGACCATTATGGATGGGCTTGCCAGTCTCAAGAAGAAGCAGTCTGAGTAGATCCAAGGAGACATACTTTTCAAATCATTAATAAAACTTTAGATATGAGGGAGTTGTTTGACAAGAACTAGAGCTCCTGTGATGAGTTTCCTTGAATTTGAGGGGTGGGATGAGGGTTGATGATGATACGGGTGAGAGTAGAATATTTTCTATATGTCTTTACTAAACCAGCAAACAATTACACAAAAGACTCAGGTAATTCTCACTCCTCTCTTTTAAAGTGTTACATGACAACAGCTAATAAATCACATGCTGAAATTTTCAACTGAGAAAATTTGAAGATCAAATTGGCTTTATTAAACAGTTCAACATCTCCTTTGGCAACTAGAATTATATTACAATATATTACAGGGAGTTATACAACACGGAAGGTTTTATAGAAAGGGGTTGAGATAAGGAGGTCTTCAGCAGGAAAATGAAAGTACATTGGAGGACAGTCAAGCATTCAAATCATGATAATTTTTTATTGGCTGATTTTAATTGATAAAAGCTCTTCATTGGCTACACTACAGAATTTTCTTTGCTCAGTGTTGTTGCTGGGCAAGTAGTAAATCTTCCTATTGAGGGCTATAACTGACATTTAACTGAGCTTTAATTGACTGACATAATTATTGGGGAATGTTAGAACCTGAGAGTTCCCTCTACAAGCCTTACTACCTCCACTTTTAGGTAAGGTCCCTTTTATAAATTTCTCTAGCTATTACAGTCTACCAATCTGTAACTCTACTTTTGAATTTCATGAAGTAATTTTCAAAGATCAAGGGTTCTTTAAGGCTCAAAGGAATTTCCCTTTAAGGGTAAGGCTTGGAAGTTATGGAGTTATTTTCAGACAAAAGTTATTTTTCTTTTGACTTGAATATCACCCAGTAGACTAACCAGCCTGCATCATTTTCTTTATCTTCTTCCATTATGGTCAACAGCTATAGAAGTGCACAAATTTGAAACTTTGTTGCATGAGCTACAGGAATTATCTCACTTTTAACATGTCTATACAAGTGATGAAAGAATTGAGATTTAGACTTTTAAGTAAAGTTGGTCAATATCTCTAGTTGGAATAAACACCATTTGAATGGTTACTAGCCTGGGACTTGGATGAGAGACTCTCAACTCTCCCTAGTTGATTTTATTTTCTGCTTCTAGGGCAAACAACAATGGCTCTAACTGGCTCCATAACTTCATCTAAGGTTATCTTATTTGTAATGTTCTGCCGTAATTTTTCCAAAATTTTGTCCAAATACAACTTTTCTGGAGGTGTTTGAAATTGGTTATGTTTTGTTTTCTTCTCAATAGCTATTTGCTGCTTTTATTCACAGTGAGTCCAGGTAGCAGGTAAAAATTCCTAGGGCAGACCCTCCTATGCTCTTGTAACCACTGAAATCTTACTATTGTACAACAATCTATTCATTTTAATCTTATGGTCTAAAGATAGGCAGATAGTTGATTCATTTCTGCTACAGGATATACTTGGAAGCCTGAAGTCAGTACCAAAATTAAAAATAGTCATTGTGCCTCATAAACGCATTCTGTTCAATCTCTAACTAAATAAGCAATGGTGACCCACAAATTTTCTTGCCTAATGGCATTGTAGTGCACAGTTCCAGCATAGCAGAGAGTTAGTAGGAAGTTATAGATGATCCACCTCCTCTTCCAAGTTTTTCTCCTGATATCTTTGCCAGTGAAGTGGAAATAACACACACTCCATGACATTCAGACAATACCAAAATCACTTAATGACACATTTCTCAAAAGGGATTCCTATCATTAAGCGAGGCACTGGGCTACAGAATTTTAAAAGGATAAGACCTTTGTCACTCTTCCCTCTGGAAAGCAGAAGTGAGACCTGGTGCTGTAGCAGTCATTCTCTAATTATTTAATACCAAAATCAATGGATGGAAGATGGCAGCACCCAAAGAGATAAGATGCCTGTGTCTGTACTGACATGGTTGAGTTTCAGTATAGGACTTTATTTGCATTAAGATTCATACAAGGCAGAGGTGGTAGCCACTGAATATATTTCATCACCTAAGATTTACTTGTAATAATTTCAGCTTTTTCCCTCAGAGCTCTTCCTTGCTTAGAGTGATAGCTAAAAGGCAATGGTAACAAAGTCACAGTTTTGATAATATGTTTTATAAAGTCACAGTGTTTGTAGTATGTTTTATAAAAGAGAAATGGAAGGATCACCAGTAATCTTGGTCAAATGTCACAAATGCAATATTTAGATTGCATTAAATCAATATTAGGACAAAAATGCATATGTATAACCTTTAGGTGAACCTTAGCTTGTATCCATGAAGCATCTTATATTCACTAACAATTAAGTTAAATAAGAATCTAGACAATTGATATATCAGTCACTGTTCTTAAAATGAGAAAATAAAGCTTTAAGTTTTCAGCTGATTCAACCACAACAAAAAAAGTAAATAGTGACAAAGGTAGAATTTGAATCCAGATCTCCCTCACACAAATGTAAACAATGTCTTTAGTCAATGGAATGATAACTGCCAAACCAGTGAATGGCTATTTCATTCATTTGTTTGTTCATGGCTAAACTGTGAACACCTTTGAAAAGCAAGTCCTTGCAAGTCAACTGCTTGTTAAATTAAGGTGCCAGTCCCAGATAGTCTGCATGCCTTGCAATCCAGGGATTTGCAACTACATACATTTATCCACTGCCCAGAGGATATAAAGTTGAGTAGGTGAGATACCTGACATCAGGTTGTTTTCAGTCAAGCAGTGAAACCAAACATTCACACAGGAAAGAGGACCCAAGCACAATAGATGCTGTCCATAAATGGTACCTGAATAAATAACTGACATAAATGAATAAATAGTCGAAGCAGTGAGCTAACTGAATATTTTTATTATCAGTATTTGATTCTCAGTGTGTTTTCAATCTTGAGCGTGGGTAAGTATCCTATTGCCAAAAGAGCTATTTTCCCTGGATTTGACTTTCTTTTTGAAAAATTAGCTCACTGGAAGAAAACACTTTCCCATTGCAGAGCATGGTGTTTGGTTACGTCACTGGTATCACTGCCTCATGCACCTAAAACACATACGGCTACAGAAGTGTCAGTGGAATAAGGTGTCTCTTGGATATCATTCCAGATGCATCATAAGTCTATTGATCCTTGCTGTCAATGCTTTCAGGGAGAAAAAAGCACAGGACACTTGAAAAACTATCTATAGGATTATCTAAATGTTAGGTAACGAAAAATAATGATGGAGAAATAAAAATATTTATGATTTATATTTGACTTTGACTCAAAACTACCACCTATGAATTTTTTGAAAATAAAGGATTTTAGCATTGCCATTCAGCAGTTACATGGGCATAAGACTATGCTGGTGTCAGTGGAGATATTTTACAGTCACTCCTTGTTACATTAGTGTTTGATTGCATATCCAAGTGAGATAATGAAAATTGAAGACTGCAGGAAGAGTATATGCACACACACACACACACACACACACACACACACACACTCAGAGGTGGTTTATTTATCAAACTGATTTTATTACACAAGCATTTGCTAAGCATCCACCTCAGACACAGCAAAGCAATATTGTAAGACAACTTCAGTCTCACTCTGCCTATTGTTCAGTTCTAGACACTTCTTTTAGTAGCTTCTGAAACTCAGCTATAGAGTATTTCTAATTTCTAATTCCAAACCTCTGCTCAAGTTCCAGCCTTTATCTTAGCACCATTCACTATGTCATTCCCTTAAAAATAAACAAATGCCTATAATCATCTTTGATATCTTATCTGTTGCTATCCAATATTTCAAGTCTAGGTTTATCACTTTTACCTGTTATACATTTTTTAGAATTGCACTCTGCTTTATTCTTATGCCTCAAGAGGCAATGTGACATGGAGGTGATAAGTTTATAGTCTGGATGTGAATGTGGATTCAAATTCTGGCTCATCCTACCTTTCAATAACTGCATGACCTTCAGAAAACTACTTAACCTCACAGAGCTTGTATTTGCATCTGTAGAATAGGGATGACAATGGAATCTCTTTTGTACGGTTATTGTCTTAGATGATACTCGCCATGTAGTGATATTTCCTAAGCATAGTAGTATTTCAGCACTAAAACCAGAAGAGGGTTAGGGGGTACCAATTTGGATAAAGGAGAGAATTTTTTTTTATCTCTTACAATAGAACACTAAGGATTAATTCAATCAGCAGCACAACATTGTCATAGGAAGCCCAGGCTCCTTTTTCTGCTCTCCCACATGTTTAGCTGTTTCACAGTGTTGCATTTGAACATGAAAATATTTAGCTGAAAGAGCTAGTCAACCCAGTATCCCTTTATAAAAGAAAAGGACCATTTTTTATAATTTAATTTTTTAATTGATTGTGCACACACATATATACATATACATATATATATATATTTACATCATTGTTTATTCCAAGGATCTCCCACCACCTTAAAACCCGTGAATCCTCTTAATCTCTTGTGCCCATCTGTCCCCTGACTTTTCCCTCCTCCCCCTCTTTTGCTCTATGCTTCAGTTCTGTTGACAGTTTTAAATTTTTCTTGTCCATTTGCATGTTTGTTTCCCCTGTATCCCTCATATAAATGAGACCATCAGTATTTCTCTTTTTCTTTCTGGCTTATTTCCACTAACATAATTCCCTTTAGCTCAGTCCATGTTTCTATGAATGACATAAGTTTGACTTTTGATTGCTGAATAATATTCCATAGTGTATATATACCACATCTTTTGGATCCAATTATCTATTTTGGAGCATTAGGTTGCTTCCATACCCTGGCTATTGTAAATAGTGCTGCAATAAACATCCAAGTACAGATGTCCTTCTGAATTAGAGTTTTTGTGAACTTTGGGTAGATTCCTAGAAGTAGGATTTTTGGATCAAATGGTAGTTCCATTTTTAGTAATTTAAGGGTCCTCCACACAGATTTCTAGAGTGGCTGGACCAATTTACATTCCTACCCGCAGTGTAAACGTGTTAGGAAAGGAACATTTTCCAAATTCCCAGCAAAATTCTTTTCACATCCCATCCTTCAAAATGCTACACATACCCCTCAATCACTAACAAATAAATGCGTTCTTCACAACTGTCTCTGAATCAGGATTTATTCCTAAACTGTAGATGTGGGTGTTCATTGAACACCAGATGCCACGAAGATGCAATTTCCTCATCTTTGGAAGGTGAAAGTTGGACTGTGGGCAAGGCATCGGCAGTGATCACAGTAAGTACATAGCTGAAATTCAAGTCTGTTGTTTTCTGTAAAGTTAACTGCAACAGCCTCCTCAGCAGAGGGCTTCATTTAGTTTTGCTTCCCCCAATCTATTTCCCACTCTGTGTCCAATTCATTCTAAAAAGCTGAATCTTTCTAAAAACTAAAAACTTGGTTTCTTAAGCCATTTATTAGCTTTCTTTTTCTCATTATTAATTAATTTTTGTTTGTTTGTTTTACATCGTTGCAGTTCCAGAGAACTCCTACCAGCATATCACCCAGGAACTGTCACCATATTTCTTTGTGAGTTTCTCACTCCCTTGTTTTGCAACCCCTCCATATATCACAAAATGCTAACTCCTCAGCATACCTTTGTAGTCCTTCTAGGAATAGTCCACTATTTTTTTTAAGTTTCATTTCCTGATGCTTATATTCTTCCATCTACCCAAAAGAAAGAGCTGTCACATTTTCACCAGTTTTACCAACACACTAGGAACATGTCTGAATCTTGTTCTCAATTTCCCTATGACTTAGAATACTGTCCCTCTATATTCCCCTCTAACTGATACAATCCAATGTATCCTTCACACACTTCTTTCTTCTGAAGCCATAGGCTGAACTTGTCATTCATCCCTTTCTATGGCACACACCCCTGAAAATAGACTAAGGAATGCTCCTATGGAGAAACTGGTATCAGAAAAACTGCTATCATTCTAAGTGTTTTTGATATTATTATTTGACTTCTTTAACTACAGGCATGTTATATAAAATATGATTGTATATGGCCAATTATATTAATCTAATGTAGGAATATTAAATATTTATTTATACATTATTATAAAATGTCAAATTAAGCATTGCATATTAGAATAATACCATCTATCTACTCAAGCTATTATTAAGAATTAAATGAGATAATATGTACAAAGCATACATCTTAATGTTGAGAGGAAAACTAGTTCATAAATGTCATAAATGTCATTTGTCATAAAGATATGCCTTTATGTATGGAGATGATGTATGGAACTGTGCTAAGATACTGTGAACAAGGAAGACAGAACTTCAATCCAGTGGAAAAGATGGAGTAAACTAGACTCATTAGACTTCTCCCCAAGGGAAGAGCTTGTGGGTTTCTGGATGATTTTAAGTAACTGCATAGCATCACAGAAAAGAATAACTTACATGCAGGTCTTTAGTTTTTGCCATACTTAACTTTTTAGAATAAAATTGGTAATAAAATTTGCCAGTGGGTGTCATGCAATCTACAAACACATGTAACTCACCTTTACATTTTATTAATGATTACAGATTTTAGACTATAATAGTTACTAATTTCTTGAAGCCATACATTTATGAAAACTGAAATATATATACATGTCCAAATAGACCTATGCATTTCTCTATCTATCTATCTATCTATCTATCTATCTATCTATCTATCTATCTATCTATCTATCTATCTATCTATCTATCTCTCTCTCTCTCTCTCTCTCTCTCTCTCTCTCTCTCCTTTCTATCTAGTTAACCTCAGTTACTGAACCAAAGAAATAAGTATCTTCAAATATGATTCTGTTGAAATCTTTACACTCTCTGAATGAGAAAATAGCTCCTGAATGGCTAATTTGGTAACTTTGATAGAGTTCATTGAGCTTTTAAAAGACAGTTCCTTGTTTTAACACTATTTCATGATTAATGATACATTGATTGAGAATTAACAACTATCTTGTTTATACAATTCATTTAAAGGGCTGTTAAGCCCCAAGCTATGATTTAAAAAATGATCTAGGCTCAGTTTAGCATTCATTACACTAACATTTCAGCCAATGGCAATCCAGAAACATAAATACCACTTCATCAACAAAACACTGAAATAATAATTGACAGCTGGCAGAGTCCAATCAGATATTTCTGCAGACAACTAACTGGCTACTCTTGTAGCATCTGTTTCATTTTGTTAATCCACCCTGCTTCTCTGATTTGCTCTTTTGGACAAGGAGAGCTGAAGAATTTAGACTTGTAAACCTGTATTTGTTTTAAAAATAAATTAAGAAATACTACCTAGTATATGTGGCTTTAGTTTGTGGGAAATGAAGGCCGTGACTATTTTCACAATTTATCCTAAATTATTTTCACAATTTATCCCAAAATTCTTAATGGAAAAGTGTGAAATTCAGTCAAGTGTCAGTGTCAGAATGCTGATACTCTGTATCCAGATTCATACAAACTCAACTGAAGTGGAAAATGCAGTTAGTTGTGTGGGAAAAGTCAGCACAAAATTCAAACTATATTATGCAGCATTTATGTATGGAGATGATGTAGGGATTTAGTAATCTCGTACTAATGTTCTTTATTTCTCATCTTCCATTTAGTCTCCAATTAGTCCAGCTGATATCCTATGGATTTTCTTACCGAGGAAAGCACAAGAGAGGAATATGATATTTTATTTAGGATTCTCTTTGTTATACACTCATCCAATATCTATCATTAGTTTTAACCTCTTCACTTTCCTCACCCCTTCTCCGCCATAACACACAAAGAGAACACAGCAAAGGAAGGAAAAGAGAATAGACGAAAGAACTGGAGGGAAAGAGGAAAGGACCAGTCATTTAATATGTTTGCCTACATGGCATTCTACCTTTGAACCTTCCAAATGCAACTTTATACATTGTCTTTTGACATTATGCAGTTTGGAATCCTGAAAGCTCTCAGTTTAGACAACTAAATTATTGCTTGTCAATTTAGCTTGGAATGAAAGACAGGTGTTTTGTTTCACAGTAAAACTCCATTTAGCGCTTACACTGGCTCTAAATCCAATCCAGCTTCTTGTAGTGGGCTGGCATTGAAGTGTATCACAGTAGGAATTATCAGTCAGGGCCCCAACAGTCAATCCACACAAGCTCCTTCACCTTGGCTCCTCTGAATGGGCACGCCTTAGGCCTTTTAAAAGCAATTGAGATAAACACTCCTTCTAGCTCCAAGGGTTAATGTTCTTACTGATTTTCCACTGCCATTTTGCCTCCAGTAAAGAACTAAATTGAGCAAAGTTAAAAAATCCGTATTAGTCTTCATAGGAACCATTGTAATAGTTCATGATTCTCCAGCAAATATTTGTTAGGAAAGTGTTTTAATTTATCGTACAGTTACTACTTTATATTTTCATGGTACTGAAATAATGCTGTGCAAAATTTCCACCAGCACATATGCACTTTTCTATTCTGATTTGCAGGTCTTAAAAAACTAAGTGGGGAGGGTAAGAATTATTTTGTGATACTTTGAAACATAAAACTTCCCTATAAACTTCCTCATTTTAGTATCCTGTACTCTGCTATGGTTTTCACCCTTCCTATCATCATGTATTCTATCCTATGTTATGTTGAATGCCAGTCACTCTGTAAAAATACATAGAGAGAAATAGGGGGGAAAATACAGGCTTCAGTGACATTTTTCTGCATTTGTCTCCAATAGTAAGAGATACAAAAGAATATAAACAATTGGTACTACACCAAACTAAAAAGCTCATTCACAGAAAAACCATTACTGAAACAAAAGGACACCCTATTGAATGAGAGAAAATATTTGCACACCATACACCTAACAAGGGCTGATATCCAAGATCTACAAAGAACTCATATAACCAAATGAAAAGAAAATGAATAACCAAACAACAACAACAATATAATAAGCAAAAGAGCCAAGTAGACACTTCTCCAGAGAAGACATGCAGATGACCTATAGACAAACAAAAAAAAGTTCAACATCACTTGTCCTCGGGAAATGCAAATCAAAATCATAATAAGATACAATCTCACAACTCCAAGAATGGCCAGTATAAAAAAAGGACAAAAAGAGATGTTGGTGAGGATGTAGAGAAAAAAGAATCCTCTGATACTGGTGTCCAGCTCATACAGGTGACAATATGGAGATTTATTAATTGTTAACAAATATACCACTGTATATGACCCAACAATTCTACCCTTGGGTATCTAACAATGGATGCAAAAACACTCATCCAAAGGGATAAATGCAGTCATATAGTCATTGCAGCACTATTTATAGTAGCCATTATCTATAATATGTATTACAATAGCATATAATGGAAACAATTCATGTGCCCAAAGGCACAGGGATGTTTCAGGAAGATGTTGTATACACAATGGAATACTACTCATCCATTAAAAATAATAAACTGTTGCCAAGTGTTTTTAAGTACAATAAGTCAGAAGGATAGAGACATACACTGGAAAACAGAAGATGATAGACTTTTCAGTAAATTTTTGAAAATCAAACCGTAAGCCTAAGAAAAATTTACATTGTCTGCTTCCATAATGGAGCATCAATAGTAGGGCCATTTTTAAGCATGGATGAGATTAGTGTGTACACAACTTTCATAAATGTTTAAGGTAATGTAGGTTTTAAGGTGAATAAAGCTTTAGTTCAATATCTATTCCTTCTCTACTCCATGTGAAAAATAAAGTTAAGTGACTTCATGAAAATCAGATTAATAGCACATATCTGAGTCAGGATTAGATACTAGTATTCTAATTCAAAAACTAGCTCTCATTCCACCAAATATTAATGCATGTTTACTCAAATGAGGTTTGAAGCTGTTCATAGGGTCCCAGAGGTCTTTTTATGATGGAGTTTTAGGTCCTTTGTAGGCACATAAACTTTACAGTTAGGATTTAATGCAGGGAACATTATAATCACATGCTTATCATAGCCATTGTATAAAATCAGTTTACCTTTTACTGTAGCAATCTCCTTTAAATTTTTTCCTGAAAATGTTTAGATTAAAATGAAGACTCAGGAAAAGGTTGAATTGGCGTTTCCATAAAGTAATACATTTCTTTCAATGGATTTGTGAAACATTTTGAAGATCAGAGCTCTATCTTATTTATTATCAATCTTTTAGTACATAAGGTCTTATCCATTAAAAGTTGATAATTTGTTAAATTTTCCATATGGAAGTAAACAAAATACCTCACTCATAATCTTTAAAATCAGCAACCAAATGTATTTTTCATGTGTCAAATGAAAATAGCAACAAAGGGCTATTCTGAAAAATCATATAAAATTAGAGGTGTTGATAATAAAAATGTTAAAAGCAATATGCAAAAAGAATGACTTTGGCAGCAGTCATCATAATAATAGCAAAAATAACAACCCTGCATATTTTGAGGGGAGAGTGAGGATATTGGGTCATTTCTTAACAGAGAGTAAGAGTTCTTCAGGTTCTAGGGCCAACACATCAAGACATAAACATGCAGTAATTGACAATCAAGGATATCCCTACTGGCCTTTCCCTCTTACTCTGCCTATAAAAAAGAACTTCATTCAAATGCATGGTTGACATGAAATGGAAGTTTCATCACATTGCCCTACTAGTGACCTCAAGGCTGGCCTCCAGATCACCCCTTAGTCAAAATGTTACCAGATTCACTGAAAGCAGTTTTAAGCTAGATTCAGCAGAGTTTTCTAAAGAGGAAGTCATGCACTATGTTTTCAGTGATTGTTTTTTAATCCTGTAGTTGAAGGCTTCTGTGGCATGATTAGCTCTGATGATATCAATTTATCAGTCTACTGCCAAGATTTTTTTCATCCTTCATTTTCCAGATATCTCCTAAGCTGTTAGGAGCAAGTTATCTACACTTCTTTGCATTGCAAATGATTAGTGTTATTAACCTGTTCTAGGAGTGACCTCTGAGCCAGTTTGAGAAATTATCTGGATAAAAGGCCAGTGAAAAGACTGAGACAAGCACCCAAAGAGAGGGTACATTGTGGGTGAAATTTTCAAACTCAACGTACCCTGCTTATTTGATTAACATCAATAAACTATTCAAAGAATTAGTTTTTAGAAAAAAATCAGTCAATTGAGTCTAAAAGTGATATAATACAAATTGCTAACCAAATTGTTTTGATGTTTTTTAACCAAATCTGTATTCTTTGGCCTTCATTTGGTTAATGATTATAAGAATTCACACAAGCAAAATACGAATCAGTTCATTTATTAAGTAGTATAGTCTAAATTGTGGCATTACATACTTCGGTTGATACTTTGCCTTTTACCATGAACATTTAGTCACTCACAGTTTTTTGAGGTACCTGAAACCAAATATACAAAACACCATTCAAATGATTAAATAAGATTTACATGCACTTACAGTTCAATTGCTGTATCTACAGATACACCTTTACTTTAAAATACATACTTTCATTATGCATTTTCTTATATGTTTATAACTGTTATCATGTTAGATGGCCTGTAACATTTAGGGACACTAAAAAAGAAATCCTCCTTGCTCAAAACTATTAGCAATGACAGCTTAAATCAAAAGGTCATTATTTTTTTTCAGCTTTTAGTTTTATGCCTTAAAGTAGGAGCATATCTGACTTTTCTCCTCAGGAAACTATCATTGTTAGATACTTGCTTTGGGGATTTTGTAAACCTAAAATTCATATTTTTCTCTTACCTTTAGGATTTATGACTCATTGGAACTACATCTTGGGTGTTTTTAGAAACGGTAGAGTTTGACTATCCTGATTATGATGTTGTTGGCATGCGGTGCTTGATTTGAAAGAACATATTATCAAATTAATGAATGTTAAATTCAGCAGTTATTTTTATGACAAAGATAAACATTCAAATTTTTGTACTCATCAGTTCCCATAAGATGAAATCCAAATTCTTTCAAATAACACTTAAATTTCTCCATAATAACTTGGTGTTAATCTATTCACACCTGGTTAGGTGTTGACGAATGTTTTCTGCAAGTGGTCAGATAGTAAATATTTTAAGCTGTTTGGGCCATGTAGTGTCATTTATTTCCAATTCCACTTATTGAAAAGGCAGCCATAGAGGATGTACAAATAAATCATTATTGTTTTTCTCAACAAAACTTGATTCATGGAAACTGAAATTTAAATTTCACATAATTTTCACATAACAAAATAATCTCCTTTTGATTTTTGTCAAGCACCTAGAAACATTGAAAAGCATTCTCAGCTAGCAGCCTGCACAAAAATAGATGGCAATCTGGACTTGACTAAGGACTGCTATGTGACATTTACATTAGAGGTCTGAAGAAGTTTCCAGTCTTTTAGACTGTACCTGGGTTTCTATGCTCCATACCTTTCCACAGATACCTTTGCATATAAAGCCTTTATCAGCTCTCTTTGCCTAGCTAAGCATTTTTCTTGTGAAACCAAGCTCATGTGACACTATCTCTGAGGAAACTTCTAGGATTATAATTTACTCTTCACAGCAAATGACGTTCCAATAGTATTTTGCATAGTCCTCGTATAAGAACAGTACAAAAAGAAGTTAGAAGGTACTTACTGTTTCTTGAACAAATCAACAAATGAATGATGGAGGGACAGTGAATGACTTGTGTTAAAATTGTTTACTCTTTTCCAGTTTGAATGTGAACTCAACATTGACAGCTAGTGGATAAAAGGCCAGTGAAGAGACTTGTATGACCAACACCTGAAAGTGGCTGGCATGTGGTGATACTTTAGCAGTTTTTTGTAGAAGAAATGTTTTGAAAGATATCTAGAAGACATATCTATGGAGAATGGCTTCAATTTTTATGAACACTTACTGGGTTGAAATAATTTTATCTGATTCTTTACAAAATAGCCATACCTAGACCCCTCCAGCTAAGTTGGGAGTTACGAACATCCACTTTCCTGTCACTGCTTGTAGACACATGCTTGTTTATTTTTGGCTAATTAAAATTAATCACCCTAGTTCTCCATTCCCTTCAAGGGCATTACTTCCCATTAACTTCAATGGAGCTTGTTTGACTTCAATGGAAGTTTTTACCTGCATAGGGACATGAGGAATCAGGACAAATATCTTTAAGGCTGTCATTTGTCACCGCGAACAAAAGAAATAGAGATCCTTAGGCATGAGGCACCGGAGCACACTTCACGTGCCTCTCTTAATTCTATCCTTCTTGACAACCCATGACTGCCACATAAAAGGAAGCATCAGAATTATAATTGAATGGTTCTGAATACCAGACACAGAACCTCTGAAGACGAGGTTCACAAACTTATTCTTCAGCAAGCTTAGTGATTTAATACCTACAAGTGGCCAGAATACTGCTGACAGCAATTCCAAGTCAGAGCACATGCCACACTTGGAGTGGGCCTTGTGTGTGTGTGTGTATGGGGGGGGGGGATGAGGGGAGTGCAGTAGCTTCACTTTATTCCCCCAGCACAGGGTTCTTTGACAATTCACCACTGCTCAGAACACTCCTGGGACACAATGCTACAGAGGGAAAAGGGCATCTGTGTAACCACAGCTATATAATAAATGTTCTAAACTTAAAATTTACTCATGGTATATTTATTTCATGCAGAGTATGAGATATTAGGAGTGTTTTGCAAAACAGGAACACCAGTATGAAATTCCTTGTCTTCTTTTAAGGTTCTCTAGATAGCTAAACTTTGTCAAGCTAAATGTACTGATTTGAAAGACTACTACTAGTTACTTAATTATCATAGGAACAGACTGGCATCCCCTCAAAGATGATTATTCCAGAATCTTCACCTTAAATTATATTGCATAACTACTGTTTTACTGTATTTTTCTATCTTCTTTATAGACATGTGTGCCAACATTTAAATGAGAGTGTATGTAGATAGTCACTTTTATGATTTGGTCTTCAGTTCCTTCTTTACATATTTACCTCTTTGTAAATCTATAGAATCATTTGTGGATAACCTGGGAAAACACATTTGGCAAACCAAATCACATCCACCTACCCAGGTGGTGATGGGGAGGTAAAGAAAAGATAATTATTGAATCCTAAGTATTGCAGTTGGGTATTTATATATGTTACTTCTTTTTTTTATGTTAATAGCTTTTTTCTTTTTCTTTAATTTTTTAAATTTTATTTCTAAATTCTTAGAAATTCTTACATAAGTAAATAAGGTAAATGGTTACTGGCATGTCTTCCCTCCTCCACCCCCAGCCCCTTGTGTTCATATATATGTTACCGTATATGTTCATATATATGTTACTTCTTATAAATTTACTAAATGATCTAATAAAGAAGGTGTTATTGTCTCCATTAATATTTGGTTTATAATTAAATTTTTAATTGTAATTATAAAAAGGACTGTTTTCTAATTCTTTTTATTCTCTGCTTGTCCTGGGTAATTCGTTTCTCTTCATCTAAACACATTATTCTTACCCAAAATTCCATCATTAAAGTCACCCTTTTTGCCTAAGACACTATCTCTGCAAAAGTCTCCAATTAAAGTACACTTTACTGGGGATCGGATGAAACACTGAGCCATCAGTATGCACTAAAACTTTGAGAAATATCTAGCAGTCAGTTTAAAATGGTGCTACTTTTCAGAGAGAAGATTTGAATGGAACTCAGAGAGAACTAGAATGTCAACATGGAAATCCAACCACCCAAGGTACCCTCAAATTACTTGGGGATTTAGCCTGTTTAGGATAGTATGTGTTACTGGGGTTCAGAGCAGAAGGGAGTATTCATAGAAGATAGAAGCATCCTGGTTATGGAGGTGACTACATCAAATTTTGAGAAAGGCAAAAGGTACTACAGTAAACATAAACTTGTCTCTTAACTCTCCCACTCCTAACCAGATGGTCTTTCCCTTGATTGGCATGGGCTCTCTAGTAAAGTAGCAGATAAGCCTCACATGGACTTTGAGGCAGGCATTTCACTGCAATATGAAGAATTGCTATCACAATCCCTATCATCTATGCTAAAGATTGAAATTGAATGTGGAAGGGAGCATGAACCAACCTATCAGTCAACAACTTAGGCATTCCCATAGTCAGAGGTTTCCAGGTTCATTTCTCAGATCCTCAGAAAGGTAGTCTCTGAAGATAATTTTAGTTTTTATGTTTTGTTTATATAGTTTTCCTCAGAGTAGCATTCAAACCTCTTTTTAAATATTCTGTCTCTGCTCTGATTTTCTTTTAAATTTAGTAGTATCTTAGGATGCCTCACATATGGATGCATGTATAAGTATATATGTGTACATATGCATTTGTGTATATATGCACATGCATGTATCTTGTGCACATACTCATATATGTGTACACATGAATGCATATGTATGTATTTGTATGTTGTGTATATATGTGTATACACAAATATTTATAGCCATATATAAATATATGTATGGGTGTACACACATCTATATACCCATGTATATGTAGAGAAAGAGAGATCACCTCCACCCAGGATCAAACATATTGATCATACAGAGGTTTCCAAGTTTAAAGTACATATTCCTATATTCTAGAACATACAGGTGATTCTTAGCACTGAGAACACATCACCAACAAATTTGCCCTTCTTACTCTATTTCCTGAACTGAAACTAACATGTAAGTATATACCACTCAAAAGAATTCTGTGTCCTGAATGAAAGAATACCTTTTATAGCTATTGTGACTCCAAGTGGTCAATTTATTCCTCTGGCATCCATCCAGTTCACGTTCAGTCAGATGACATTATTGCTACAAGAATCTTGAATTATCCCTTCCTCTCCATTCACAGTTTGTTATTTTAGTCAGGGTTCTCTTTTTTTCTTTTCTGAAATAATTCCATAGCCCTTTAATTACTCATCATCTTTATGCCTACTTCCACTGCTCCTCAAAGCTTAAAACTTTAACAGAGAAATCTTTCTAAGACACAGACCAAAAGACTGCTTGAAAAATCAATCAGAACATACTTTCCTCCCTCCAAACCTGGAATAGTGTCTCCAGTGCTTAGAAAAAGGAATAAATTAGGTCCCTACAAATTCTAGAATTATAGCATGTATATAAAACTCTTTGAAATCTATCCTCAAACTTTCTAATTTCACTTCTTGCCTCAGCCTGAATCTACTTCAATACCACAATGGCCCCTGCAAAGCCCACAACCTATTCCTTGCATTTTCTTCACATATGGGTCACATACATTCCTTTCTCTTTCTTTTGCTAAGGTTTCTATCCCATACCCATTCTTTTCCCTCATCCTTCCCTACCAAACACACACACACATGCACACACACAAGAATCCTATTATAGCCAAAGTAACTTCCCCAAATTTCCCAAATCTGCCTCTCCTACCAGGTCTAACAGGAGCCACATTGTGATCTTCTGACTCTTGACCCATTTCTCTTTTTCAGAATGGTTGACATCCTCCCTCCCTCACTCTCACCATCATGGAATTAACCAGATGCTTCAGTCCTTCTGAATATGAATCCATGAAGGAATCCTGGTCTGTCCTGGGACTATATAACCAACCACTGTGGAGCTGGTGGGCTGGTGAATGAATTTCTCCTGCTGAATGGAGGACTAGAAAACCCTAGTTTTCTGCCGACTGTTGGCTTGAACTACGTGTGTGATCCTCATGCTAATTTCCATCTACCCATGTTCTGCCACCCACTGTGTAACCTGTGCCTGATGATGGTAAGAGTGGCCACAGAAGTCATTCACCCAGTGTGCCTGCCATTATTGGTATCCAGCAAAACCACTACATTCCTTCCTATGTGACTTTGTGTATGTGTCAGCTGGTCCTCAGGTGACCTCAACTCTCCTCTGAGTTCTCATTACCCCACTGGATACCATGCCAATGGGGCCTCCCATTAATGGACTAATTAACTGATTTAGTGGTCTGGTCACATCGTCCCATTCTGGGTAGATTAAAACCACACTGATCATAAATTAGATATTTCTTATGTGAATGGGAATATTCCTCTCACTCAGCATCTTGCCCCTCATCTGCCCACCCCATGGAGGAGGTGTGTGGAAGGCAGGGGTGCAGACAACATGGAAAGAGCTCATAGTCTGGGATGACAATTATTACAACCTAATTAATTCAAGAAGCAGCATGTGTGAAAGATAGATTGCCACTATACACTCTATAATTCTAAACTGTAAACTTAATGTGGTCAAGAAACAAGCATTTCTTCACATTTTTTTGCATACTTTAGGCAAGACATTTGTGGTTGTCATGAATGAAGCACAGGGACAACTTT
This sequence comes from Uropsilus gracilis, assembly GCA_004024945.1. NCBI lineage: Eukaryota > Metazoa > Chordata > Mammalia > Eulipotyphla > Talpidae > Uropsilus > Uropsilus gracilis. The sequence continues at coordinate 49,591 of PVHY01005501.1, forward strand.
TGGAACATATTAGGAGCCCATACACTTGAGAAGCAGAGTAGGTAATAAAGTAACATAAGTGATGGTATAACTAGCATTTTCAAAATGGTGCTAGGGAGTTGCAGAAGCAAGAAGACCCATATTATTTTAATATATACAGGTTTCAAGGAGTCATGGCATTACAATTAATAAGCATGACTAGTTCTTTCTCATGGTAGGAGATGTCAGTACAGTAAATCATAAAATTAAAATATAAATGGACTGAATAGGAAGAATATTTTCACCACCTGAACTGGAAAAAGTGTTACTGGATAATGACAAACTTTCATAGATATTAATTACAGATGGGAAAATGCCTGTTTTTCTCTTCTATATGTATTTCTAAATCTTTAATAATTGGTCCTTAAATTTTTTAAAACTATTTGAGGAGGGGTGATCCCATACATCTAAACCATATACAGTGTTATAAGCTAATGCTACTGCAATTTAAAAAAAAAAAAAGTAAAATATAAAATTTGAAATATATACATGAAAAGAATTTTTTTTCTTTTGCTCTAGGAGCCTACATATATTAGGATCATCCCTGTTGATCTTGCACCCTACTAACCAACTAACATATACCATCTATTTTCACATTCAGATCTAAAATTCCATGAAATAGCCTTTTTCTTATTATATAGAAAAATGAAATGATAAAAAGTAGGGAAGTTAATAACCTTCCTATGTACACAATTAATAAATGAATGAACAAACATTCAATTGAGAATAACTGGATTAATATCCACTTTCAAAAGCCTGGGATAAGTCTATATAATTCAAAGTGAATCTCCTTGATTTAGGCTGATCATATTTTTGTTGTGGTGATTATGAATAAGGCTATAAGCAGCACCTCTCTCACCATTTAATGTGCATTGTTCATTGTCATTTTGATACAGGGTTGTGAGTGATGCAATTGAAAATTGAATAGGCACCAAAATGCCCTGGTGGGCGGAGTCCGAAAGAACCACTAGAGAAAATGGGAAGTGGGAAGAGAGGGTGGAGATAAAAGGAAGGCAGGAGAAAAGGAAAAGAAAGGAAAGGAAGGAGATGAGAATGGCGGACTGAGAGATCAGGGCCACATGGCCTGGCCAGGGTAAGCCCCCAGAAGAGTGAGCTGGAGGTTGCAAGGAACCATGATGGCCGGCAGAAGAGTAGCTGGTATGGATGGTGTGGCACCGTAGCAAGGTGGCATAGTGGGCTGGTACCTGGAAATGGCCAGGGATTTGGAAATCTGATTTGTGAATCAGTAATAATAGAAGAAAGTTGAAGAGTCTTGGAGAAGTGGAGCAGTGTGGAACACCAGAGAAGAAGCAAAGACACCAGAGACAGACTAGGCTTTGCAGTCCCTGCCTCAGTTTTGGAGGGACAAAGGGCACCATCTTGGACCAGTGTCTTTGGGAATTTTGGACTAAAAATGGTGACTGGGGTAATATAATAGGCCACTTGTGTGTGTGAGAACCTTTCATTTTCTTCATTAATTTCTGTAAATAAAGCTCTATTGTTAAACTGCATTTAAGTGGCAAGTGCTATGCGTAGGTGATGCCGACCCGTGGTTTGTTGGTGAGTGGCTTTTTTTCCTTGACCCAATATTATTTTAATATCCTTATGAGAAACAATTTGATCATATATTCCCATCATCCAAGTGGAACAGTTGAGACCATGCAGTGGGTAAGGGACTTGTGCAGGGTTACTCAGTTGTCAGTGATAGAGCCTCAGTCAAACATGGTGCTCTGACTCTGAAACAGAAGCAATTCAGAACCAATTATTCTTGTTAGGTTCTTTCACCCTACATTTTTGAACTGAAGTGGTCCTATTAGATACAATCCCGAAATATAACTGGAATAAGTTTATGATTTTACCTTACTCTGCTGATGTTTCTCATTTATTTTTATGGGTCTGCATGATCAGAAGTGTACTGATCAGATAAGTACTGCCAGCATAGTGGCACTCCTAGTTCTTGCAGAGATGGCCTAAGTGGGGAATATCACAAGGTCCAAAGGGTGGGCTCTGTGGCTGGTTATGGTGGGGTCACAACGGCAGTCACAACTTCAGTCACCACTGAGTAAGAGCACTGAGAAAAGAGAATATGTTTAAATTAAAAGGGGAAATCATTCATTAAGAAGGAAGTCCTGTGTTTGACTAGGTGTGTGTGTAAATATGTGAGTGCCTATCACATCACTTTTACAACAATGCTTTGCCTATTATGCTACTTTCATTTCTATGTATTGACTGAGAATTTTATAATTGAAAACGGAGAATTCTATAATTGTGTATTTTATCACATGGACATAAGGATTATATCAAATATCACATTCACTATAGATACCTTGGCTTCACTGCAGCTACTACACAATGTCAAACATCTGGCCAAAAATCAATGCTAGCAGTCAATTAGCCAAGCATGTGGAACTATTTGGAAAAATTCAAATAATTGACTAAAAATTCCAATTTTCTTTCAGAAGCCTTCTACCATGCTCCTTATCACTGGATGATTTTCCTCTCACTACTCAGAACAAGAAATATTTTACCTTTTCAAATATTCTTAGCAATAATATAATAAAAAAAACGTGAAAAAAACATTATAGGTTAGAGATTCATACAGGATGATTTTTACCTTTGGAAGAAATTCTCATTCAGAGCAAAATTCCAAATTCATTTCACTCCATACACTCTTCCTTTTGCATCATTTTTTTCAGTCAAACACAGGACTGATGGTTTATAAATGATGGAAAACCTGCTCAGACCACCTCAGATTTCAGGCCAGGTGCCTGGACCTTGGAACTCTGCATTTTGATTGTGAAGTGGGCAGATAGCACCAGTGTAATGAGAACACAAAGGAGCAGGTCTATAACTTGGTACATGATGGCACCAGTTCAAAGCAATGCCGTCAGCCTTTGTTTCTGACTCATGCAGATAAACTCCAGCCTTTTCTAGGACTGTAACAATGCAGAATCTACAGGGAAAATAAAGAAAGATGCAAGAAAGAGAAAGAAAGAAAATGAATTAAAACAAAGCAAAACTCTTGGGATGGTTTAGGCTGCAGGGTATTTTCCCAGAGTTCTGTCCAAGAATAATCTAGTAAATGTGGACAGAGAACCACCGACCCCTGCTTTCCCCTGAACATATGCGGCTCTGATCAGTCTGGTATTTCAAGAAAAACAAGGTCCTGAACCCTAGTCCTCAGACACATAACAAAGCGCACTTCACAGCTGTGATGCACAGCGACGATCGGCTCCGAGGCCTGAGTGGGTCCCAAGACAATGCCTCCTTTATCACCCAGAGGACAAATATCTAGACAGCAATATTTTCTGCTTGAATGCTTCAAGCAGCTCACACAACTCCTGACTGAAAGGGAAAACTGAGCTCAGAGTGTTTGCTGAGTGATTATTTTAATTTACTACTTGATGTAAATCTAAATGAACTGACACCCAGCTCAAGATAGACAGAAAACAATCATCACAGAGGGTGGGGGCTGCAGGAATAAAGGGGGGGGTGTGCAAGAGAGGGGCTGATGCTACACTAGTGTCTGAGGTTTAGGGCAGGTTTAGCCAACTTTTGCAATGGCAGTGTAATAGATAGGGGGGCAGACTCAGGCATTCCGTTTCCTTCTCTCAATTACCATAATAAGTTCGGTAATTTTGTGCTGTTTATTTATCAGGCAGGATAACAAAGGAAGAGGAGGAAGTCTGCTCTGGAGGCACCATGACAAAGCACCAGACAGAAAGCAGTCACGTGTGGGGAGATGAACAGAGACACCACTTTTCAAGCACCTGATTATTCTTTCCCAGTATTTAGAAGCAAAAATTATCCTTCTGCAAAACAATTGCAAGCACAACAACACAAGCTGTGCAAATGACAAAATGGGTTCAGGTAGGGATTTGAGGAAAATTGAAGGGCAACATGACAGTTAAGTTTTAATTTCTCAGAGAGAGCTATCTTTCCTTCGTGTCAATTATTGGTTCAAATTTAGTGATAAAGATAAAAAAGGTGTTTTTGTTGTTGTTGTTGTTTTGTTTTTTTTAAATACTTGTTTGGTTAGGTTCCTTCCTCCCCCACCAAGCATTGCCCTAGTTTCTCAGAGGAGAAACTTCTATAGAGAGTCTGGATATTTCTGAGAAACTAGATGACAACACCATAGTGGTGCTGGTTAAGATGAGTAGTTCTCTCTCTTTCTCTCTTTCTCCCTCTCTCCCTTTCTTCCCTTCCCCTCTTTTTCATACCTTCCTTCCCTCCCAACCCCTCCTTCTTTCTCCCCTCCCTCCTTCCCCCTGCCTCTCTCTTCTATCTCCCTCTCTCTTCCCCCTTCCCTTTCCTTCCCTTCCCCTCTCTTTCTCCCTCCTTCCTCCCCCTTTGCCCTCTCTTCTGCTACAATAAAGTCACAGGACCAAGATATACTTTTGATTTCCAGGTTTAACTTTCTGTCTAAAAAAACCCTTTTATTTCAGTCCTGTCTGCTTAGCATACCCTTCAGAACAGTAGCAATGTTTGCTAATGAGCATAATCCTTGTTATTTGTAGCACCATTATAAATTGCACAGGGTATGCATATAAATTGCCATGCATGTTTCTGAAAATATGTCCAATAGAGGAAAAATATATCACCCCTGCTTTCCACAACCACAACATGGAACTAAGTTATGGTTTCTATCTTTTTTCCTTGTCCTTACTAACCACTTAACAAGTTGTCTATTTTGTATGGACCTATTTGTATAGACCTAATATACACATAGGACATGCATAGATTAATATTAAATTTGGTAGATATGCAGTGAGTGCAACAGCAATAAACACACACATACACACATCTGTTGCGCATATCAAAAGTCTATGTCTATGGATTTGAATCATGCTTTCCTAACTGAGGGCCCTAGAGTTCTCTAAAGTGACCTTGGATACTACCATGGGGTCCATTATATACAGTGAGGAAGGATCAGTCTACAGGGTGGGTCTTTTGTCTGCACTTTTATCTTTTCTATATGTTAGAGTTGTTGAAATTTTGAGCTAGATTTCATTTTGGAATATAATGTGACATTTGTATTAAAACTTTTCTTTCTTTTTTTTAAGTAGGAGAAAATTTTCTTGGAAATTATTATCTTGGGTTGCCCTTAAAAGATTATGGAAAATATAACAGTCACCTTTTCAGATACTGTCATTACAATGGGATGCTTAATGCTCTTGGGGGTTAGACACATAAGAAATCAACTGTCTTATAAAGCTAAAATATTTCCACCATTGTTTATTCCTTCCTTTTCTCTAACCATCTCTATATATGTGGGTATAGATGACAAACACAATGAGATATAGTAGTCTTGTTGGTGATAGATGACCTGTATATTGTTTTACATACAGTGTATCCATTAGTATATCAAGGTAAATGGTAATCTTAGATAAAGACATTAGGACCCCAGAACTCAAGTCAAAGGTTCCTTTCATTGATGTGTTTTATTTGGAAAGTATAGCAGGTGGATGAGTTTTGTCAAATGATTTAGGGTTGGACATCTAAGTCCTCCTGTGATCCAAAAAGTGGATATCTGTGCTTTATTTATAATTATTTGATTCATACTATATGAATCAAAACTTTATGAGTCAAAACTAAAACACTCTTTTGTTAGTAAAGTGAAAGCATTGTCAGATATCAAATTTACAAAATCCAGCTATGACTTCTTAAAGAAGTTCTCCTTTTAAAAAATAACTCCTGTTTAGAACTTAGAGACGTTTTCAGCAAGAATTTTCTTCTGTATGTTTTGGTGCATGAAATAGTTGACTTGGTCGATTTTAATAACTCTGCCTGTGTCATGAAGTACAAATTATTCTCTTAACTTATGATTTTACCTGATTGTATAATACACAAAGGGTGGCAGTAAAAGAAGATTTGATTTGATTGAATAATATAGAAGAATATAATTGACTGAATAATCAAAATGAGAATTTTCTTCTAGGTTATCATTCCTCACTCACTTGAACTTGGACAAGCCCAAGCAGAGATTTTAATAGGCTTTTAAAATAACTCTTTCAAAATACATAGACTATACAATATTGTTTAGATTATTTTATTTCCATAATAAACCCTCATTAAGTATATTTATCTAATGATATGACAGAACTGAAGGGAAAGAGAATACAAAAAAGTGCATGTGTTAAACATTAGACCTTGCAGAAGATTTATAAATAAATTACAGATAATTTATAGAATCATGCCATATTTATAATTGCATGTTTAAAGCAATCTTCTTATGGTAATTGTATTGCATGGCTGACTCTAAGATGGGGGAAATTATAAATTTATATTTTCAGAGTTTACTGAGATGCTCTGTCTTTTAGAGGTAAAATTCTATTGTGTAAAATTCAGAGTGGAAAATGAAGCTTCTATGTCAGTGTGACTCCCCATTACTAAGCATTCATAAGGTTCAACATAAAAAATTCAATGTTCACTTTCTCAAAGAGGTCATTGCTTAAATTCCAAATTAATTTTCAAACAAGACTGCTATGAAAGAATCAATAAACTTTGTATGACAAAGCAAAACTCTGCCAGTCAACTTAGAGATAAATGATAAACAGATCCTTCTTTGATAAGAAGTTCAGCTTCCCATGAAGCCTTCTAAATGCACGCTGCTTCTGAGGGTTTCTTCAGATACTCACTCAACCTAAGACAGAAGATGAGACTGTAAACTATTCAAGGAAGCTGAAAAATCATACTTGCTGGTCTCAAATCCCTCATTTATTGTTAGAATATTTCTTCTGCTACTTTAACATTAATACTTAAGTGAATTAAGAAAATAAGACACAGTCTGCTTTATTTTTTGAAAAGTAAAGCCACCTTCCAGGGTGGATGGAGGGTCTTATTTACCTATAGTAGAGATGAGAAAACTGAAGCTCAGGTGATACGTCCACATGCATCCATGATTGGACAAGTATCAGCACCCCAATATCATATGCTTCACTCCAAGGGAAGTTCCTGTTTTGGAAAACTATCTGTGAAGGAAATAACATCACTGCCTTTAGGGCATTCACCTTCAGGGTGATTTTAGTTTTAATGACAATAAGTAAGAGGAGAAAGACAAACTTTCTAAGGTACAGGGAAAAAAAAGTAAGAATGGAGAGTAAAGCAATAAAGGGATCCACTTTAGACCTCTCAAGAGGGATGCCTTTCTTCAGAAGGGAATTTGGAGAAAAGATCTGGATGAAGTGGGAACTCGGGGAGATATAGCTTTAAAACTTGCCACTAGTCAGTGGCAAAGACCACTATTTGGGAATCAAATTGATATGGTCTAGGCCAGCAGGGAGAATAGACCAGATTAAGAAAGGAAAAAGGAGATAGGGGAGGCCAGAGAGGTAGGTGGTGCACAGGTCACCTATGTCTTGGAGATACAAGTCAGAAAGCAATAGGATAAACAAGTTCACCCCAATCCAGTGATGGACATCAGAGGAGTCTTTCTTGCTCATCCCACATAGCCTGTGGTTAGGCTGTAGGCTTTTTTTTTTTTTTTTTTTTTGACTAGGTCTCACTATTTTTGCCTGTGAGACTGCAGGCTCACGTTGCCCGGGGTACCACAAACTCAAGCAATCCCCAGCCTCAGCTTTCCAAGTAGCTGGAATTACAGGCGTGCGCCACCATGCCCAGTTATTTTTTGGGGGCTAGGTCTCACTTCATGCCCCCAGCAGGACTTGAACCGTAATCCCTGGCCCCAGCTGTGGCTTCCTAGGCTGCCACCTACAGGCATGAGCCACCATGCCTGGCCTAGGCTGAAGGCTTTAAGGCATGTCAGTGGTATCCTGGGAATTGGAATATCTCCAGGCACCTATGGCAGGGGAAGAAACATCTGGAGGGTCCCTCAGGGCAAGTTACCACCCTAGCATGGAAGTGATGTTTCCCTCCCACAAACAGCTCATTGGCAAGATCAGGTCAAAGGGCCACATTCAGTGCTGGTGAGCTCATTCTACCATGCAACCAATAAGCAGACAGCTGTAGGTATTTTGTTGACAGTGTTGGTAAAGCAGTCAAACTTGAGTCCAGTGGGATGAGTGGATATGGCAGCTGCTGGTCTTTGCCTGGATAGTATACAGTCATAAGGATGGAAAAGGATGCAAGACTTACAGCAATAATTAGGTAGAACAATAATAATGAATTGAGTTAGAGTAGTTGCAACGAGTCGTGAGTATGGTTAGAGTTAGGAGGCTACAAGTTCAAGCATGTGAAATGACCTGCTAAAAGGAAGTGAAGGTATCTGTGGTCAACCGGGCAGAGAATGTCCTTCAAGGCACGCAAGTTCATTTTCAAACCATAGAATCAATTAAAACAACATTTTGCAGCTTGTGTAGTAAAGTCTGCTTCCTAGTCAAATCCAACTAGTTTAAATAACATGAATAAATAAAGCAACTGACTTACTACTTATGGTCTGAAGAAGTTTTGTGACACTTTGGCAGTTACAGGGTAACACATAAACTTGTATTAACAAAGCAACTATCAGTCAGGTAAAAAATTAGCATCATCAGGAAGTGACAGACTGATTTAACATTTATCAAAACCACTGTATAATTTTTATCTCAACTGGATTGAATCGAATTGTGTGAACCTACCTAGTGATTCCAGACTCAAAACAGAGATTGCTAAACTCTCACCTCCGCTGAATGCTGGTTCTGCCAACATCTGCTGTGTGAAGTTTAGTGAGTATATGAATTAACTACCGTGCACAAACACACAACACAAGAGTGTCATTGGATGTGGGGTGGGGGACAGAAACTTCCATTTCCAGCAAGTTCTTGACTTAAATGTTGGGAGCAGATCTTGAGAAATCTTGGTCTACCTGGTTCTTACAACAAGTTACACATTTGACCTTTACATGGAAAGAATTTTACAAACTCTACTAAAAGCTTGCAGAATTCTTGGATGTAAAAAGCACCATTAGCAGTGAGGGAGAATGTTCTCAAAAAAGTGACCCTTCAGAGGCCTGCCTTCCTTCCTTCCTTCCTTCCTTCCTTCCTTCCTTCCTTCCTTCCTTCCTTCCTTCCTTCCTTCCTTCCTTCCTTCCTTCCTTCCTTCCTCCCTCCCTTCCTCCTTCCCTCCCTGCCTTCCTTCCTTCCTCCTCCTTTCTCCTTCCTGCATCCCTCCCTCACTTCCTCCCTTGCTCCCTCCCTCCCTCCCTTCTGCCTTCTTACCTTTCTTCTCATTCTTTCTTTGAATTGAATAATGTGAATCCTGTGAGTCAAGCCTCTTCCACCCTCACCTTCTCTCTTCAACATTATTGAATCTTCTAATAAAAAGATCCCTGTCTTTGTAAAGTGTGTATTTTAGAAGGAGCTTTCTTTCTAATCCAAAGAAGTGAGACTGGCAATATTCAGTGACTAAAGAATAATCACTAATGAAAGAAAGGAAGAATACCGTGGTGCTGCTCATTGCAAAAGTGAGTTTCAGAGAAGAGTAATATTGACCTAATATTTGGCTGAATTTAGATGAGATATCTTGCATGACTACGCTCTAGGGTATCAGCAGCAACCAAAAGGTACATTGCAGTTTTGTTGTATCTACTTAATCTTCCTTGAAGTTTAGTGCATAAAATATTTAGTTTCCTGGTATGTCCACAGTACTCCAGACAACATCCTTTCTCCAGAGCTCCCATAGTCCTTTCTTGGGAGATATATAAGGGAATCAATTCAGGGCCTAATTAAGTAACATAAGTGAGTGACAGCATCTAATAAAAATATCTTTGTGAATGTGAATGTCTGATAGGGACTGATGGAAACAGAAAAGGACATAGAGCCTCCTGGTGTTTCCATGTTAGAAGTTGGAAACAAAAATTTTAAAACTAAGTTTTTTTCACAGCAGAAAATCTGGAATATTAGTATAAAAGACTTTCACCTTAAACCATCAGCACAAAATTTCAAAATATAATTAGCCAAATAAAAATCCACAAATTACATTTGATCTGTGGCCCCAGTTTGTGACCTTTGTCTATAAACCCTAAAAATTGACACATGTCATTTGATGACTTTCTGTGCCATTAATCCCAGTAAGACTGTCAATTCCATGCAGGCACAATGACATCCCTGGAATCACCCAGTCAAGTGTTCATGATGTGGTGATGAAGGTAGTACTTTGGGAGCAGGGATGCAGATGAGACGCCTAGTTTTGGATCCTTGCTATTCCATTTACTAGCAAATGTGACTTTGGGCAATATTAAACTTTATTTGTGCTGCGCTTTCCTTAATGGTTAAATAGAGATAATAAGTATACCTATCCCATAGGTTATTTTGAGGATTCAATAAGTTCATATTTGTAAATCACTTAAAATAATGACGAACATAGAAAGAACTATATAGGTTTTTAATAAGTTCAATTAAAATAAATACATACATCATGCATTTGTTATATAGAATTGACTGATTTACTTTAATATACAATTTCACTCAATCATAGCAACTCATTTAGAAGTCTTTTTTAAAATTTATATTAAGAACCAAAGGGAGAAAATATCTGATCCAAACAATATCAGTCAATGTACAATCTAATCATAAGTTTGATCTGCTGTGACTTTTAATAATGTTGCTTTTATTTAGACTCATTTAAAAAGATTTACTTTTGCCAGAAAACTGACAAAGGGATGTGAAATATTCTTTGCTTTTTAATGCCAAGCCACAGGTGTATATGTTTCTCAACAGCTAATGAACATCTGGGCCACTATTTTTTAAAGTTCTCTATCATTTATTTGTTAGGCATGCTCCCATTAAACCATTTAGTGATCCCCATAAATTAAAACAAACTCATTAATTGCATCAGATGCTTTAATAAAAATATTTTTGCACACACATATATATATAATGCATTTTTTTTAGGGCATAGGATGTCTTTCTTCACATTGGAGTCATGCTGGTCTATGGGCTGCATGCAGATTTTTTGTATTTAAAGAATGCAATTCTGATGTAAAATTGATCTACTTTTTATTTTGAAAAAAATGTCACTTTTTTAAATTATTTACAGAAATCTTATTTTCTCCAAAAATTATAGAAGAAAAAGGAATATTTTTATACTCAAGCACTGTGCTGAGAACTATAATAAAAATTATTTTATTTAATTCTCACTACAACCTCGCTTTTCCCAGTTTCACAACTAAGAAAGTTAAGATTTAGAAATATTGATAACAGAAAAACTCCCCAACAAAGCTAGAAAATGTTACAAATGGGATTTGAACCCACTCTGGACTGGGGCTAAAACAGAAATATTTTAGAAACTACTCAACTTCATAAATTGTTTTTCTGCCTCAGAACATTCAAAACTATTTATTGAGCAGCTAGTACATTCCAGGCATTATTTCATTCTCAGATTCTTTCACTATATTTTTTTTAATCTAGCTCACTTTTAGTCATCAGCATACAATGAATATCACATCTAAATAGAAAGCAATTGTTCTCAAAGTGTGGTCCCTGGGTCAACGGAATTAACAGTATCTATAACGTGTTGAATCTGCAGAATCTGGGGTATTAGAATTAGAAACCTTAAGAGTGAGGTTCCATGATCCACATTTTAACAGGCTGTTGAGAAGACCTAAAGCACCCTCAAGATTGAGAAACTCTGGTAGAGTGACAGAGAGACCCTACAAAGAACGGGATGTATATGATGAGAGAGGAGGATCCCTGTATATAAGTCCTTTACAACCAAAGGTGTGAACATCTGTTAAAACCAAAGCATTAGTAAACAACTGCACACTGAGAGAAGTGAGGAAACTCAAAAGAGATAAAATTCCTTGAGGTCAAGTGTTCTTCTCTAAAGACTACACTGTGGTAAACACTACCTTAAAATGAAAACTATATTACCAATCACCTTATTTGATTTTCTGTCAGAAAACTTCTAGATATGCCTTGCTGCCTGAGTATAATCTTGTTCTAATCTGAGACACATACACCCTCTCTCCCATTCGGACACCCCATCTCTACTCACAGAATGTTCCTCTCAGAAAACTTTTTCCTCCTCAGCAAAGTATACCTGTGTAGCTGCTTCTGTTTTGTCACATTGATTTCTCCTCCCCCCACTGCCCTTCCTGACTCATGGGGCAAAAATCAATCAACCCACTCAGAAGTGGACTTTGCCTGTCCTACCTTGTTATTCAGTACAATTAGTAGTTCTGACAGCCTCTGATGCTACATCTATTAAATAGGTAGATTATCTTTCTGACTCCTTCCACCACCATATTTGTCCGATTTAAAATGGTTGTGATGCCTTGAGAAGCAGTAATCTTCTAGGAATTAGGGGATTCTGGCTGATACAATCAAATCACTCTCTTGAGTTGGTCAAGCCACAGGATACCTGTGCAGCCAACATGCCTGAGAGGCCCACACTCTAAGAACAAGCCAGCTTCATCCCGCATATATTTCTACTCACTGAGTTTGGGACAATCATTGCAAGATGGGGAAAAGAGCGAGAGAACTGCCAGTTGCCTTTGTACTCGTCCAAATTGCTAAGAAAAGCCAGATTCTTTCCACATATAACCCTACTCACTGAGCTTTGGGATCATCATTGCAAGAGGGGGGAAAAAGAGCAAGAGAACAGGCAATGGTCTTTGCACTCATCCAGATTGCGCCTGTGCTCTTCCATGGTTTTATTTACATTCCAATCACGAGAACACTGTTGTAGTCATATATTTGGAGCAGACCGCTACTTCTAAAAAATTAATCGCAGCTTTTCTAGAGGTAGGAAGATGGTCAAGAGGAACCACAGTGGCGCCTTGCAGCCTTAAGATGCCCATTTTTAAAGCTTTATTTGGAATGTGGCACATTATAATTGACAGACTTGACAAGCATTCTGGTTTCACGGCGACATGTCAGGATTCCTGCCCTGTATTTCCATATCACCGAGCACTTCCACTGTGTCCTTGAACTAATTTAAAATCTCCCTGGGTTTCAGGTTCCTCATCTTTGTTGAAGGCCCCATATCATTTGCCATGTACTTGCAGGAAGCTCCTAAGCACACAGTATATTGTCCTCCTGCCTTGAGAGATTTCATATCTCTTTATCCACAACGTTACTATCTATTTGCTTATCATTTAGAGAGTGACTTATATTGTATATCTCCTCCCCAAAAACAACATGTGAATTGCATCCATCAGTGGGAAAAAAAATGACAACTGGTGTAGCACCAGCAAATCAGTTCGATTACATTATTTTTCAGTTTTCCCACTTTTTTTTTTTTAACAACATAGAGCTGGGAACATAGCTTAAATTTTCTTAGGACTTCTAAAACCAACACACAGGTTTGAGATTCTCTCTTTTCCCCCAAATTCAGTGAGTTTAAATTAGTTCCCGTGGGGAGGGAAATACAGAAAAGTACAGAATATCAGACACCAGCATCCCCACCCTGATTTGTGGTGTGAAACTTCCCTTTAATAACGACTGGGCTGTGTTAAAAGAGGAAACTGATTTCACATGCAGCAGCCAGACAACACAGAGGCCTCATCTTGCTGTAGGTATAAAGGAAGCAGAACACAATTGACAGAGAGCTTCCGAGAATGCCAGGTGCTTTTAAATAGCTTAAAAAAAAAAAAAAAAAAAAAAAGTCCGCCTACAAAAGGGGTTAGATTCTTCTTTCACCCAGGGCTTTGGAAGGGAACAACTGGCATGTGTAATCTTGTCCACCCTAATTTTTACCACTATGGCCAAAAGGCCCCACCAGACTGAAACTTGTGAAAAATTTTCTTTCTTTCTTTGAGCTGATCATAGAGGAATTTGCTCCCTCCACGAACCAATACGCAAAGAAGCTAGTTGGGGGAAATAAGCAGCGTTCATTGAAAAGAGCAAGTTTGAGACAAACATATGGTTGAAATGCTCCAGTCGATTTCAGATCAAGCTGAGAGAGTTGAGATCCGTTGGTTCAGGGATCCACTTCACTGCACATTCCTACTGTGCCTGACTACTAATTGCATCCTATGTTTGTCAATCAAATATTTGCAATTAACAAAAATATTCCCTTAAGAGACATATCACAGAGCTGGCAAAGGATCCGGTGCTTTGCTAAGTACAGCTAGCTGCACACAGAAAATTACAAAAAAAAAAAGTATTAAAAATATTCTGCTGCTGATGACACCACTAGACACTCCCAGTCAAAACATTAACAAGCAGAATAGGTGGCATGGGGCTTTTCAAAGGGATTTTGTTCAAAGAACAGAAACTTTGATCTCCGTGTCTCTGACCCCTCCTCCACCTCTGATTTTTCAATCTACAAGTACATATAGTGGTTTAATTTAACTCTGTGCATAATTTGCCTAAGGATAAAAGTTGATCTAGATTTTTTTTTTAACTCCAATTTTACAAATGCTCTACTTTCTTGCTCCCCCCCCCCCACACACACACAGATTTCAAGAGGAAAGGCTAAAGAGGAAGGTGACTGGAATATTAAGAACTGTGTGATATTCTGAGGAAACTCGATTTTGTAAATTGGTAGAATTGCCAATACTTCGTTGGGGAATTGAAGACGTGTATTCAAAAGTGTAGCTTGGCAGCTATGCATGGTGGTTTTATGAATCAATATTACATCTGAAGGTGGTGTTTGAATGTTTGTGTCATTGGGGTTTGTCTCCAACATAGTTCTGTGATAAGAAATGTTCAAACAAAACAAACACAACCCTTTCCTGGTCCTTTAGGAGAAAGTCCAAACATGATTCCACAACAGGAATATAACATTCAAATCAACTACAGAACTTCTGTAATTATATAAAACCCTTCCACCACAGAAATGTTACTGAACTGAAGACGTTTTACAATATTCCCCAAGACAGGATTGTGTGGCTGTCAGATTAACAAAAGTCAAGAGGAGGTGAGATGATGCTCACTACTGCAAAAAAAGAGACTTGCATAATGAACAGAATATGCATGCCTGTTTAGGAAATTTAGGTGAATCCAAGGTGACTTGGGGTCATAGAAGAAGTCACGAGGCCACTGACTAGAAAAGAGGATGTAAAGTCAGTCATTTGTTTTAACTAAATCTATCTTGATCATTGTTAGATACCATATAGGCTGAGTCAAACATAATTGCTGGCGTTCATTTGTCAGTATTATCTGGGCATATTCTGCCTGGAGTGTCTGTGATTCTGTGCTGTGCTCACTGACTGAGAAAGGCATGTTGAAGACAAGCTGCTTTCTGACTGTTGTCATTCTCTCTACCATTTAGATAGAGCGAGCTCATACAGCTAAGAGTTGAAGAATGGGAAAGGGGTTGTTTACAATAAATATGCTTACTCATTTTCATAGGTAAAACCTGCTACATATTCACTAAAGGAAAAAAATGAAGTGTTACTGCCATTTTCATTCTAGCCTGAGAATTATTGCTCTCACCAAGATTATGAAGAAAACAAATCATACCAGGGTTCTAGAAACTCAGATCCAAAACAGAGATGGGGTTACCAACCTCTGTTCTCTGATTCACTGATTTCCAAACGTATTTTATCTTATCCTCAATCTGTTAAATATTTTTGAGCATGCACTTCTGATCTATGTATATTTGTACTGATAAGCTAGTTATATGTTATAAAGCATTAGCAAGGCAAATTTTAAAGGCGAGGACAAAATTAATTAGAAATCAAAGCTTCTCTTTCTGAATCCCATCTTCTGTGAACCCACACAGCAGCACGTTCCATCCTTGACAATGGTGAACTTGGCAGGGTCCCGGTTATTCTAGAGTGGTCTGGGTCTTGGCTAATCTGGACAAGAGG
>PVHY01005501.1:65402-82674 GCA_004024945.1 Uropsilus gracilis
GTGGAGTCCTTTGCCTCCTCTCTTTCCTTGTAAAATAGGGATATTAAAATCTATTGCAGAATCATTGTGGGCATCAGGAGCAATTTGTATTAGGAACAAAAAATTTATATCAGGAGAAAAACACAGTGTTTTGTAACAGCTTCTCCTTAAATAGTGGACTCTCCAGGCAGAGAGTTGATTGAGACAGTAAATCTTTGGCCTTGCTCAGAATATTCATGCCATTCCAAAATGAACAAATAATAATTTTTGTAAAAAGCATATATTTCTTTTAGAGCTCAATGTCTTTTCATTGCTATTATTACATTTAATTTCCACAATGAGTTTTAGATCTTTAGTGAGACATATAGGGCACATTTAATTGTCCGTCTTTTAAAGATATAGAAAAATTGATTAATCTTGGTCAGACAGTAGTAGATCTGAGTAAGAAACTCGGGACTTCTGATTTTTAGACCAGAGGTGAAATTGGAAGCAGATATATTTGCTTTATATCAAATAATTCAGAAACATAGACTCTGTGTGTGTTTGCGTGTGTGTGTGTGTGTGTGTGTGTGTGTGTGTCTTTGTGTCTGAGTGTGAACTTGGTAGGGACCTAGTTAATTCTAAATGGTCTCAGTCTTGGATAAAATTTAAAAAAGTATATAAATCTGAACAATAACTTTTGAAAACCTCTTATGTTAACTCTGTTTTGCTCAGGTTTTCCTCTAGCTCTCTGCTCTTGGTCATCTACCAAATTCTTTGATAATAAAATAAATACTACAGCATGATGAAATGAAGAAATAGAAAAAGCTTCAGTTACATATGTTCTCTATTAAGTTTTGCTTTGGCTGCTATTTTAAAGCATAATAAATAGTAAATGTCTGCATCTTTTGCTAAGTATGTTTTTTTTTCCTTTTACTAACTAACTTAAAAGTTGAATGGTGTCAATTGAGTTTATTCAGAACATAAATAATTAAGTAAAAAAAGGAAGGGAAAAGAAAACAAACTAGAGGCATGTTTCAAATCCAACACCACCACCTGAGCTCTCCCTTCTAATAAATTATGCTGCAGGCAATGTACAGTACTTAAGAGTCACTGACTAACTTCCTCTGTGCTTTTATGCAAGACAGATTACTATAGGTTCCTTGGATTTTAGTGTCGATTTTTGATTAAAATCTATCTCCCAAATTTCATGTTCATCAGAAACTCAGAAGTGACCTTGTTTGGAAATAGGATCTTTGTAGAGATAACTAAATTAAGATGTGATCAAAGTGGATTAGATTTGGCCCTAAATCTGACTGGGTCTTTATACAAAGAAGGGGACACTGGGATGCAGAAATACACACAGCAGGAGGCAGATGACATTGGAGACAGAAACTGGAGGATGCAGCCACCAAACAAGAAACACCAAGGATTTCCAGAAACCGTTAGAAGCTGTAAAAATGCACAAAGGTATTCTTATATCTCTGCCAACCTCTTCATTGAACGAGGATCTTTGTTCTCTAGAATTACGAGAGAATCAGCTTTTGTATTTTGGTTAAACAGTTTGTGGACTCAGCTCTCATAACCTATACAGTATCCAAATGTATCACAGCTATAGGATGTGCTTTATGATTATTTCAATTCTTTAAGGTAGCGCTCTCTCCACACAACTTGTTATGAACAGGCACCAAGAGGTGGGGCCATTTTTATTCAGGTAAATAATATCAACTATCCTGAGTTGATTAGTTGAGTTGATGGAAACCACTTCCTCCAAAACATAATATTAATTAATTAATTGTACAACCATATCACAATGAGAGTTTATGAGATACCAGTTTTCAAAAGTAATTAAAAAGATTTTTGTGTTAGTGCATTTTTTATAAATTGTAAATGTAATGTTTGACCTATCCTACTGGACCAAATGTTAACCTGCACCTACAAATCCTAAAGAAATGTTGGGATGAAAAACTAGATAGAATTTCTCATCTACACGTCATATTTTAAACTTATTCTAACGAAATCACCTACCCAGACTACATCCCTTCATATCTTTAACATGAATGTCTTCCTCAATGTCTTTAGGTACAAATCCTTGAGGTGAAAAAGGAGAACCTGTCACACTCTTCTGATCATTTCAAGACATATGGATATCAGTCTATATTGTTAAGCAAGCCATTTTTTGTAGAACATGACTCTTCTCCATGTTGAATGTCTCCATGACTCCAGCAGCGTTCCTGTAGCACCTTAGCTGGAGATAAAGTTTCTTCCTAACATCATGATAGTCTAGTGAAAAATGCACAAAGGGATCTTCGTAACTTTGGGGTGGCAGGTTTGTTTTCTTTGCTCATTGTTGTTTGTCAGGAGATCAGTTCCATATATTTTAATTGACTGGTCCTGAGAATTTGTCTAAGGCCCTCTTCTAGTACATCAGAAAGACACATTAATAAAGATGAGGTGAGGACAGGAGAGAGTTAAAAATATAGTGTTTACTATTTGCAACACACCATACACGGAGTTCTGCTAAGGCAGAATTAGAACATAGTTATTTCTGAAACTCTTGGGCTTTAATTATTTCTATTTGCCTAGAGTATTTATGAAAGCCCTAAAAATGATAAATGGATATTCTCTTGAAAAAATTTAATATTCAAAAATTAACATGCAAATATTGCATAGGTAGGAAATTAAATGGTTTCACATAGTTCCTAGTTTTGGAAAATAAATTATAACTGCTTCAATGTTAATGATTTATCTGAATAAAATGCTAGAGAAAGTCTCAAATTTGCCAGTTTGATTTTGTCAACTTTAAAAATTTTTCATTATTTTTTTAAGACAACCACATATGTGGAGATAATCTCTGAGATCTAAGAAACAAATTCTCTGATTCTATATGCAGAAAGTTACAACTTTATGGCATTCTTATTTACTGAACAAGCAGTTTTGCTATGGGATGTTTAATATTATTTTTAAAAGTCATATAACAAGTTACTTCCTGGATCAAAAAACTTTAATCAATTATAGTTATCATTCCTCACAAAATGTCTTCCTAAATTGAAAAGGGTAATACCAATTCAAATCATATGCACTTGATTTTAGCCATCCAGCTGACCTTAAAGGCAATTCTCCATGTTGAATGCTAAAAGATCCCTGGAAACCCCTTGGATAAGGGCCACTTAAATAAGGTAGGTTGGGAGAATTCTTGAGAACCCATGGTTAGGAAAGAGTCCTGTTTGTTGATGCTCATTTGGAAAAGAAATACAAGCATTCCCAAATAGTCATCCTGGCCACAAGACATGTCCTTCATGTATATGGCAGTGTCTAATATGTGTGACATACATTGGCCAGGTACTTTAAATTTGAACAACATTTTAGGAAAATATAAGCAAGACATCTTTTCTTTTCAAAAAGCTAGACTTTTACTCAGAATCCTACCTATAGGTTAGCAAAAGCTGCAGCAGTGGAAAGAGTCACAGGCCTAGCCCTTGGGATAATTTACCATTTAGCTCCAGCTGCAATAAAGCTACATAGCAACCACTACAACCTAATGGTACACAACCATATCTATTTAGCACATAATTTATGGACCTGGATAGGGCATGGACAAGCTTATTGTATTCATTCATGGATCTTCAGAGATTTACAAATCAACTGTATAATTCTGCTGATATTGTTTTGAACTTCCTCAACCTGTCTGGGGAAAGGCTGTGTGTTAACTGATTTAAGATCTTCTTGATAGGATGCCTGGAGCAATGTGATCCAGTTGCACTTATTTCTCATCCCCTAGCAGAGAGGTGCAAGCATGTTCTCCTGCTGATGACAGATGACAAGAACAGGCAAGTCCAGTGCCAAGGAGTTTTCTCACTATGTTTTCTTTTAGGAGTTTTGTGATTTAAGATCTTACGTTTAAATCTTTAATTCATTTTGAGCTAATTTTTGTGAGTGGTTTAAGACAGGAGTTCAGTTTAATTTACTCTTTTATGTAGATATTCAATCTTTTAAATATCATTTATTGAGGAGAATATCCTTGGAACTCTGCCAAAATTAGTTGACTGTATATACATGCATGCATTTCTGTGTTCTCTCTTTTGTTCCAATGTGCTATGTACTTGCTTCTATGCTAGCATCATACTGTTGTTTACTACAGCTTTGTAATATACTCTGAAATAGGATAGTGTGATGTTGCAAGCTTTGTTCTTTCTCAAAATTGCTTTGGCTATTCAGCATCTTCTATGTACCACTCAGATTTTAAGAGAGTTGTTCTCTATTTCTGTGGAAATACTCTTCTTTATCAGAATTGCATTGGATCTATAGATTGATTTGGATAGTATGGACATTTTCATATCAGTTTCTCCAATTTAATAATATGAGATATTTTTACATTTATGTCTAGTGCAATTTCTTTGATCAATGTTTTATAATGTTCAGTGTACATGTCTATTATCTCCTATATTATTTCTTAGGTAATAGAGCAAAAGCATAAGCAATAAAAGCTAAAATAAACAAGTAGGACAGTATCAAACTAAAAGAGTTTTGCATAGCAAAGGTAAAATCACTACAATGGAAATCAATAGGTTGAAAAGACAACTTACTAGATGGAGTAAGTTTCACAATCCATATGTTTTATTAAGGAGTTTATAAACAAAATGTATAAAGACCCCAAAAAATACAACAGCAAAAAACTAGAGAATATACTTAGAATTGGGCAAAGAGCCTGCGTATTTTTTCGATAGAAGACATACAAAAAGTACATGAAAAGATACACAAGTAAACTGGTCATCAGAGAAATACAAACTAACAACACTACGAAATATCACCTCAAATCTGTGGAATGACTGTCATCAATAAGTTATATAACAAATGTTGGTAAGGATGTGAATGAAAGGGAACACTTATGTATTATTGGTAGGCATTAAAATTAATGTAGCTATTATGTAAAATAAGGTCACTCTTTAAGACAATAAAAATAGACCTACCATGTCATCCTAACAATCCCACTTTTGGATATCTCTGCCAATAAAACAAAAACAAGATAACAAATAGGTATCTGCATTCCCATGTTTGTTGCAGCATTACTTACAGTAGCCAAAGGTGTGTGTGTGTATATATATATAATGAAATATTACAAAGTCATAATAAAGAAGATAACTCCATCCACATGAATGCAACTGAAGGGCATTATGTTAAATGAAATGAGCCATAAAGAGATAACTATTGAATGGTACCACTTAAATGTGGAGTCTAAAATAAAGTAGCTGATTTCATAGAAGCCAAGAGTAGGATAATGGAAAGATATTGGTACCAGCAAGTAAGTTCTGCGGCTTAGTACACTGCTTGATGACTGTAGTTAACGATATGATCTTGTAGTCTTGAGATTTGCTGAGAGTAGATCTTTAAGTACCTTAGCATCAAAAAAGTCCAATGATCAATTGTTTCTTAATTACACTGAAAAAAAAAAAAGAGCAAGTCCATTACACAAATTTTGCCAAGCCTCTGCGTATCCCATATTTATGGTTCTTTGTAGTCAGGCTTAGTCAGAGTAGATTATTCTGTTTACATGAAAAAATACCCTTTTAAAGGAAGGGTAAATATGGGGCAATTAATAAGCCACCAGAAGTTTTATTATACAAGCACAATGGTGCACATTCAAGGACTCAATTACTCTCTATTCATTTTATAGTCTCAGCCTCTATAATGTTGGTTCAACGAGCTTTATCCATGAGTGAATGAATGAAAGAATGAATGAGTGAGTGAATGAATTAATAACAACTTTGGTTTGAAATAGGCTGGACAACCTGGTTACTTTTAGGAGAAAAAAATATTGCTTATTTTATAATGAAAGGAATAGCCATGTTCTATTACTAAGCCAATTTTATTTTTTTTTTAGAGATGTCCTTACGCTTAATAAAATAACATTCCTGGGTACTATTTATGCTAGAAACATAGGGAAACACCCCATACAAGAAAGTACAAAAATACTTAGGGAAAAGATAATAGATCAAATTGTGCTGAATCTAGCTTCTAGCCTCAGTCCTGTGCTGCCCTGGATTAGCTATGCCCCCGTCAGGCAATTATATGGGACTCATAACACATCTTCAGTCCTGGACTCATTTTCATAATAAACCCCTCATTTCACTTTCTGTAGCACTGTTTTCTCTAAGATTTACCATTTGAGAATAACAAACACTAAGTAGAACAAGTATTTCTGCTGAGTTAAATCTCAACCACTCAGCTCACATTTTCATGGTTCTATCTCAGTGTCTATAGCTTCCCGCCTAAAATCTATATTTCTTTCCAACGGTAGTTATAGCATCTGTCTGGCTCTAGCCTAATCCTATAATTTTTCACAGTACAGAATGAAGGTGGGAATAGAAGTAGTCTGTAAATTCGGCTAGAAATGTGTCTTTCAGTGTGTTGCCTATCTAGAAACAAAAAGAATATTTTGAACATGCTATAAAACAGTTGTGCTGGTTTGAAAAGAAGCCACAAAGGTATGTTATCCTTGGAGTCAGATGTGATGAGGCTAATGAAAGAAATAATGAAATTGTGACTTGAAAAAAAGTATTGTTAAGTGAGTGTCTTTCTAAGAATTAGTGGCTGAGGTCATACCGATTTTAGAGCTTGAACACCAGGACATAGATGGAAACCTCTGTTCCCTGCCAAGTTGTGCTTAAAGTTCTGATCCTTGGGAGCTAGCAGGCATGTGTGATAAATAGCAATCAGCTGCTACACTCTGGGCCTGGTGGCCTGCCTATGGGCTCTAATGCCGCCCACCGAGCTACTTTGGAGGCAAATGATGCATTTTTAAATAGCACATTAATATTAAAAAGAGTTCGGTGAGCAGATCAAGGACAAAGCCATTCATTCCTTCATAGGAATTTAAACCTCATGTAAAACGCATGGCACCTCCTCATATGTGTCAGATGGCCCTGGCCTCTTAAAACACAGATTCACCCACATGCATGGGGAATAACACGCAGGGTGTTATTGAATGATGACAAAGCCTTGAAAACACAGACAATGTCTGGCAATGGGTGACCAAAGTATGAAAAAATACCCATGGAATGAAAACATTTCCTTTGCTTTCAAAATATATTAGTTATTTGCTTTTGAGGCATTTACTTCACTGTTCCTTTTCTCTTTGGAAGGTGGAAAGAAAACAATCAAGACATTTTCCTTCTCCTCCTTCCCATCGCCCCTTATGATCTTCCCAGTATTCTCTTCTTCCTTGACCATGGTTCTAAAACTGCTATGATTTAGCTTAGATTTTTTGCCTTAGGGTATAAAACCTCATAGGTTTTATAAAATGTCCCTAGTGTCCTTGAGTCAGTTGCATTCATCTAGAACAAGAGTGCTGGCATTCTGGCAGAAAGATGCAATTCTTATTTTTCTGTGTTAGGTGATGGATGAATATGAAAAAGAAAAGTCTCTTTTAAGCCTATGTTTAAAAGTAATATGTATTCTAAAAGTTGATGCAAATTGATATTTTTTCTTTAAAAAAATTGTTTATATATAAAGTTCACATCTTTGTAATCCCAGGGATTCATACCCCCACCCTCCCCACCATCCCCCACTCCACTCCCCCCAGCCTGAAGTTGTCTGCTTTAGTTTGGTGGTTAGCTTGTTTTGACTTTTCCTCATAGCTTTTGTTTATTTTCCCCCTATATCCCATATATTAGTGAAATCATTTGTTTTCTATCTTTTTATTTTTGTCTTGTTTCTGCTATATGATTTCTTCTAAGTACCTCCATGTTATCATAAAATCATCTAATTTGTCATTTTTAATTGATGAGTAATATTCCACTGTGGATATATACCACATTTTTTTTCATCCAGTCATCTCTTTTTGGGGTATTTTGGTTGCTTCCAAGTCCTTGCAATTATAAGTAGTGCTGCAGTAAACATCTGAGCACAGGTGTCCCTTTGTACTCACATTGAGGTCTCTTTTGGGTGGATTCCCAAGAGAGCAATTGCTTGGTCAAATGGTAGTTCCATTTTCATTAATTTGAGGGTCCTCCATCCTCCTTTCCATGGTGGCTGGACCAGTTTACATTCCCACCCGCAGTGTAAGAGTGTTCCTTTCTCTCCATATACTTACCAGCACTTGTTGTTGCCCGTTCTTTGGATGTGGGCCATTCTTACTGGTGTAAGGTGGTATCTCAATATGGTTTTGATTTGATGCAAATTGATATTAACCTGATGACTGTTAGTAGATGTCTCTACTTCAGGGAATATGGAAAGAAGAAATAAAAGAAGAAAAAGATGATCGCAAGTCAGCTACAGTGAAGTTCACCAGAAGTGTCAGATTCTGAACAGACATCTGGGTGTTTATTCAAGATCAATCTGTGAAAAGCAGAGGGTGGATGAAGGATTGAACAGAGAGGAAAAAACTCACTGTTTTTTTTTTTTTTTCACACCATGAAGAAACCTTGGGGAGAAAACTGCTTATCAATTTCCCCACTTTGGACTCAAATGGCTAGACTATGATGGCCTCTCCTCACTCAGTCACCAATGGGAGTGGCCACTGTAGAGGCAGGACTTCTATGAGATGGTCTCCATAAAGATTTTCCCGAGCAGACCCAAAGGAGTCACAGCAGGAGACTGTCTGCTTACAGTATCCCTGGCACTCAATAATTGCTCAGTTTTAGAGACTGCTGTCAGAATGACCCAAATGTGGAACACAGACACCATGTGCTAGTGAGGATGTGGAGTAATAGAAACTCTCAGTGATTGGCGGTACCAGTAAAAATGCCTTGGAGACTGGCAATTTTTTAAAATGCAGTTAAACCTTCTCTTACCATGGGATATGGCAACAGAACTCCTCGTTATTTCCAAAGGAACTGAAAACTTAAGTTCATGCAAACACCTGCATGTGGATGTTTACAGCAGTTTCATTCATCGTTGCCAAAATTTTAAAGGAGCCAAGATGTCCTTCAGTAGGTTAATGGATGAATGAACTGTGATATATCGAACAGTGACCTAGTATAAAAAAGAACTGGGCTATCAAGGTATGAGGAAACAAGCAGAAACTTTGAATATCTATTCCTAAGTGAAGGAAGCTAACATGAAAGACCACATTCTGTATGTTCCCAAGAATATGACATTCTGGAAGAGGCAAAATTATGGAGACATTTGAAAGATCAGTGGTTGCTCGGACTGGAGGCCAGGGGAATAAACAGATGGAACACGAAGATTTTCCTGGTATATTTTTCAAAACTCACATAGAAAGTATAACAACAAGAGTAAACCTAGTGTGAGCTATGAACTTACATAATTTGAATGTGTCAATATAAGTTCATTAATTATAATAAATATGTTGCTTTGGTGGGGGTATTTATAATATAGGAGGCTACACATATACAAAGACAATGAGTAATGAGTGTATAGGAAATCCCTGTATTCCCCTCTTAATATTGCTGTGAATCTAAAATTGCTGTAAACAATTTAAATCTTTTTTTTTAAAGTGAGTGTCCAGAGATTAACTCATTTTTTTATTGCTTCTACTATGATTTTACTAGCTATTGTGTTTATATTTGCCATCGGATTTGTGAACTTTAATACAATATTGTTATTTTTTATCTGAAAATTATTTTCTTGGGCAACTGATCTATTTTTCTGGAAGTATAAGAAGAAACCTGCATACCTTGAGGTATTGTAATATATTCTTAAATATTCTACTTACTGATAACTATGAAGGGGTATATAATTAGATAACCTATATACAGCAATATGTGAATGTATATGTAAATCACATGTGAATTTCTTGGTAATTTTTAGGAGTTAAAAGAGCTCTAAGATCAAAAAGTTTAAGAATCACTGCTCTAGGCAATGTCATTTTAGGACACAAATACTATTTGTTTCCAACTTTTTTAATGATTTCACTGTTCTCTATGCCAAAATCATAAAGCTACCTTTGACTTAGAGTGTGTCCCAGGATGAATATTATTTTGAGGGAAAAAATATGAGAGAAGATGAATGTTTAAGGGCAGTAGTAAAATGATAAAAAAAAATTAGTTGCCTTCATTAAAGTAGACTCTGGAGTTGTGTGGTGGATTTCTTCTTCATGCCATTAATCCTCACCCCCTCTATGCTTAGAACACCAATAAGGGCGCAATGCTAAGAAAAGAGATGATCCAGCACTGAATGGGCCCTCGCCTGTTTTGCCAAAAGGCAAATGAGCTTCCCTTACCTCTGTTGTGTGATCAAATGGCATCTATAAGCCAAGACACTCTACAGGTGTTTCCACAAAGAAGCAGTATCTATTAGATGACAATGTGAAGTGTTAAGAAGCAGTGCAACTGTTTGATGATGAGCAGAAGTGAACAGGTTTTGCCTTCAGCCAGACTTTGTGATCTTACCATTGGGACAAATATCCTAAAACATCATCCTGTCAGAGTTGACTTATTCTCTGGGAAAAAGTATGTCCATACAAACTCAAATTTTGCTAGTAAAAAGCCCAAACTAAACCATTTGGATGATAAGTAGAAACAAAGCAGACGGATGAAGACCCCATTCATTTATTTGCTCCTGAATAGCCACCTGTCTCTTTTTCTCTCCTCCATAGCACTCTCTCTCTCCCACTCATGTTCAAGAGGAAATGGACTTGGCTGACAATCATTTCCCCAAGTACCACCATTTGCAAATACTTTCAAATGGATGATAAGACCAAGCTCAGGAGTTCAGTTCAGCTATGCTATCATAAATGAGCACCATAAATGAGAAGCAAACATACCACCCATGACCTGTGGAGTCTACAAATAAGAGAATACACTCATGTGTTTCCTCCCACTCTCCCCATTCCCAAATAGTCAATAAATTGAAATGTTGTAGACTTGCCCATTTGTTGCATTCAGGCTTGGCTTTCAATTTGGAGCACACAGCCAGCAGAAAGGCTGCAGAATTACTAGAGGACATTGGGCTTCACACTAAGCTGAATTGCTAGCTTGTGCCAGCTTGGGCAAGAAGCCAGATTTGACTCCATTCCATCTTCACCCATTCCCCCAAAATCTAGGTTTTACCCAATCTTAGCCTCTCTTTACCTCCCCAAACAGACCAAAACTATAGAACTCTTTCTGGAAATACTGAGAAAGGCAAGGAGGGCTTTCTGAAGAGTAAATGGTTGGTGGATCAGACAAAACTGACCTCAGGTTGATCCTTTAAACAAATACCAGCATATTTGCACCCTGTTGATTTGTATAATTCTATTGTATTTGTGAAACACAGATTTTAAATCCATTTACTTCCTCAGTACTTGCAGGGTCTTTCCTCTAAGAATGGAGTTAAAAATGAATGTATATTTGGTGAAAATGTTCCCAGAAATTCAGCAAATTTCCCAGGAAGCCACCTTCTAGTGAAAATCTGTGACTTGTAATGCTCCAACTTGGTCTATATTTATTCCAGACTCCTTCCCCTTAGGCACTGCTCAAGTTCCATTTAAACCAAACCAAATCTTTTACAAATCCTTACAAGTTTCATCTGAGTTTGGTATTTCAAAGCATGGGTAATTACAATTATCACATACCCAGTAGCTCATAAACATGTAAGCCACAAGTCGGGCTCTTCAAATTATGATTGAATTCAGGTGATGGAATACAGTTGAGCATTTTTAAAGGTTCCAGAGGTTAGTTTTCAATGTCTTCTGTCAAAGGGCAGCAATGGGATTAAGGATGCTTATTTTTACCTTGAAAACTAACTTATCTTCATCAATGAAAGAAAAGATATTGTCATTTCTCATTTCTTGAGGAACAAGAGTGAAAGCAGATAAGTGCACTCTATTTGTTGGGGTACAATCTATAACAGCAGTAGAGGTAGGTATAATAAAAGGAGCAGTGATGACATTAAAATGACAACCAGAAAGCTATGGGAGCCATCACAAGCCTTATTCCCCTAGTACTTCTTACTCTAAAGGTAAGAGCCAAATATTTCCTTTTCCCAGACTTTCCTGCAACTTGGGGATGCCTGTGACTTGTGAAAGAACTAATCTAGAAAGTTAGGTATCCTTCTAGCTTGGTACAAAAGAAGGACAAGGATGAGACCCATGTGAAATTTGTCCCTACTTAGAGTCAAGTATCCTGCTACAAGTTATATTGTGGCTATGCAGGAAAATTCAAAGAAATGACAGTAGGGTGATTTAACCATCTCAAATTGGAAAACAACACCACTTTCCATAGTGCCTGGCATTCATTGTTAATGCAGGAAAAGCATATTCCAAGTTATCTCATCTTTTAGCCATCCATTATCTTAAATTCTTATCTATAGCATGGGGAATAAAGTGATATATTCTTCAGTGGTGACTAGAGATTTTTCTTTTTAAGTCTGTGAATCACATTCTAAACTGTAACATTCTACACGAAAAAAAGCATTGTTTGGGGAGTGTGGTAGATTGAATCATTCGTATTTTTTTATCCTTATTCACAAGTGTTAATTGTGTGTCTAATTCACTGAGTAATCCTATAGTTTTTGAAAGTGCACAAAGGACCCAGTCCTTAAGGAATTTACAATTTATTAAGTGACTCCTTCATGAAGTCATCTAATTCCTGATATAACACCACAGAGAATAGAGCAAGGAATTATTAAACTATTAATTGCTAAATTACAAGATACCAAGTGCTAGTTCTACACATATTTGAATAATAATTTTTAAGATATATAGAGTGCTCACTACATTCTAAGCATTATTTTAAACATTTTACATGAACTAAGCAATTGAATCCTAAGATAACCATGTGAATAAATTTATTACCTCCCATACATTGCCATAGGAAATTAGAGGTGCAGTGAAATTAGAAGAGTTGGCCCAATTCACAGACTGTAAGAGGCAGAGTGAGGATTGAATCCAGACACCCTGGCTCAGATCCAGTGCTCTCCTGGAAAGATGGAAACATTATATAACTTGTTTGTAATCTCTGCTCTGTTACTCACCCAATTTTGTGACTTTGGGCACAACATTTATGAATCTGCTCCTCATTTTTTAAAATGAGGATAATAGCTCTCTAATTAGTCTGGATTATAGATTAAATCAGTAATGTAAAGTACCTTGAATGGTATGTTTTTAGAATTGTGAATGGTTTCAACTCTTGGGTTGAAGTGATGAATAGGAATACTATTTTCATTAAGTATGGAATGTAGATCATCCTTTGGAATATGTTCTAGATCTTGAAATTGAATTTCTAACCAGAAAATAGTCAAATGGTTTTAGAAAAAATAGTTATGGATTATTACTTTGAGATGGACATGATAAAAGTCATGTTAGATCTCTCCAGAGACAACTTTAAAGAAAATACTTAGTTGTGAGTGATTATTAAAGAAACTGTCCCATATCACACAGACATGGAGACTGAATAGAAAAAGAGTCTTCATTCACTTATTTGGCAAGTCTTTACTGAATATTCATCATGTATCATATGTGTCCTAGAGGCTTCCATCCCCATGCCTTTCTACCTCCTCGATACAGTGGACTAAGGTGCTGATTATCAATGTGTTACACTGAAGATTATATAGAGTCTTACTGTGGAGGTCTCTCCTAAAGGAGAGTTTGATGTAGTGTGTGTGTGTGTGTGTGTGTGTGTGTGTGTGTGTGTGTGTGTTGGGTTTCATTAACTTACTTCTTTATAATAGATAACTATCCTGTAGAACCTAAGACAGGAGAGACAAACTAGGTAGACATGATGTAAAGAAAGAGGTTTCTGAACAGAGAGTGGAAATGATGATTATAATACAAGGTGAAGCATCACAACTGTAGAGATTCAGGTACTGCATTCTAGAGGAAAGATTTGAGGAATGATAAGCAGAACTACCTCACGGGAATGGAGAACAGTGGAGAAAACTACCTGCCTCATGACTATATTAATAAGTTGAGTGAGATATGAAGATATGAAGAGGTCCCAATTCTCTCCCTTCAGGAAAAAACAAATTGCCTTGGATCACCATGGCTAAACATTCCCCTGCTGTTAGCTTGGAACCAACCTTGTCCATAGAAGAAGAGAAAAGAGTAACTGGAGACAACATAAATGTTTCTCATTTGTATTCGATGTATCCATGTCTACTATCTTCTTGTCACTAATGGGAAGAGGCACCATTAGTTTTCTTGTCTTAATCTTCACATTGGAGGAGCTTCAATTATTGTTATACTAATCAACTTTGAGTGGAGAACAACTCCATTTAATAAATGCACAGGGACTAAAAAGGTCTTATGGCAACAAGTCATGGCACCAATTTAATAGAGGCCAACTTTGGATTTTCCACCTCCATCTTGATGAAGGGAAATTTACTGAATAGCTAATTGGGGATTCTTTTCCCCAAGGTCTCCCTCTTTTTAGCAGGTGTTCAGACATATCAACCTGTCTAATACAGAATTTGGGGACAAATTTCTGGGCTGCTCCTTTTGCTAAACTGAAAATCTCTCTGTCTTTTTTTGTTCCAAGCCCATTCATATCCCTTGATTTAGTAATGCATTTGACTATTTGGGGGGTTGTTGTTCTATTCTGTTTAGCTTTTTTTTTTTTTTAGCCTGAATCTGTCAACAAAGATACAGACAAACCTTGCAACTTGGTGTTTCCCAAAAAATACAATATGCACTCCATTATAGGGTAACATGAAAAATTTTGATAGAAATATAGGGGAGAAAGGATCAATAATAGTTTGTTTATTGGCTCTGGAATATGGCACTGCTAATTGGTATCACTATATGAACTAAAACACTATGGCTGGTCAACAATAAATGTGTCAGCTTAATTACACAATCAGTTTCTGCACAGTTTTTTGTATTTTTCCTATAGACTACTACCAAAGACTTTGACAAATCTAGATTAAAACAAATCTGGTTTTTAACTTACATATTCAAGCAGTTATGCAACTTTTACTTATTAAGCACCTACTATGTATTGGATCCTTTCTTATGTCATAAGAGTAACAAAAGGAATAAAACCTAGTGGTAGTAATTCTCTCAAAATTTAAATCCCTTTTAACTGGTAGAACTCATTCTTAGTGAATTTATGAAGACTTCAAAGTTCACAGCTTTTTAAAACTTTGATCACAAGTTGGATTTTCAAATTTACATTTGAGACTTAAAAGAAATATCTCCTATATTTTGGTCCTCAGAATATTGTTGTTTAATTTTGTACCATTCCATTTTTTACAAAAAATTCTCTAAAACATACTTACAGATCCAAAATAGTTTTATGTTTTTTGAATGATGCCATGGAATTCATACAAACTGGGGACCCAAGAACATGGATGTATATACCATCGCACATTACCAAACTAATATGCCACATCAGTTCTAAAACAGTGTTGCATGGATTTTCTGGTATCCACTGACTACACCTCACATTTCATTGACTGACTTATAGAATCCTCCAGAAATTGGTTTCTTCTTACCTGTCCAAATAATTCCTACTATTTCTCAATTCTCACTTCCCACTTAGTTAAGCTGTCTCACACTGTCTGTTTCTATTTCTATGCCTCTTCTTGTGTGATTTTCCCACACTGCAATGTATCCAAACCTTTTTTCCATCTCTATTTAAATATCAACCCTTATTTTATTTCTTTCTCCTTCATGTAGTCATCACCTGCTATTAACATCCCACACTGATTTATCCCTTCCAATACTGATTAGTCATTCACTGTGTGGTTCAACAACTTTCTAATTGTTTTATCTATGTAAGGCTTATTTTTTCAACTGCCTGGTAAATGCTTCAAAACGTCTTTGTTTTGTTCCTTGTGCCTGGGAGAAGTTGACATGTTCTACTTGGTGCTTAATGGATATACAATCAAATACAGAAATCCAAATATTTTATAGATAACCTCATGTAGAGCAGAACTTCAGATATTTGAACTCAATTGTCAATTTTCACCCAGTACTTTAGATCACATTTGACAGAATTATTTCCACAGCCCATGGTATGCTTTTCTGTCCTGGAGTGTGAAAACTCCCCTGGGACGTCTAATGAACACTTTAATCCTAGAAGTCATATCCAACAAGGACTATCAGTCCTATAAGTCCCAGTAATTGTCTCAAAAATCAATGTATTCTTATGTTTTTTAAATTGCAGGCAGGCATAGATAATAGAAACATTTTTCACTGGGTATTCAAGACCACTGAGTTCATTCAAAGAAAGTAAAACCACATATACATGTGGTCTGGCATCATGTTTCCTCAGTGAGCTATTAATATAGAAAAGAAATTAATATAGAAACTAATAAAACCTCTATTAACCATGTAGATTGGCGTCTGACAGCTACAAACATATCTCCAAGTTATTTTTAATGTCTCAGCATGGAGGACTTGAGGTGACCTTGAATGAAAGCTCTGGACTTATGCTCCCCACGCAACGCTGTGTCATAGGTGATGACATGAGGTGACAGCAAAGAGAATACTTCATTGTGCTGGTGACTGAAAAAGAATATCACTGAGTAGTTTTAAAGATGGAATAATTTGGATTTAAATATTATAAACCCTTAAAGGCAGAGAAGTTCAGCAATAGCAATGACTAAAGCAAAACTTCTGAAGAGCAACTTAACCATCAAATTTTGTTCTCTATTTAGTTAGCTCTTTGCTGAACTTCTCTTTATAGTTTTCAGTGAGATTGCTAGGAATTTGCATGACACATTCTTAGATACCAAAGGAGACATTGTTTTTCCTGGTCAATGGATGAACAATGGACTGATGTCCAAATATAAGACCAATTATCTTGATCCCCCTCACAAATCACTCTGCTTGTTTGACTAGTTGTCTGGTTGGCTATTCAAAGACTAAATAGGCAAACCACCTATGACACACATTGATAAACTTGACCTTACTTTAGATCTTATTTGAAAATCTGGCTTCAGCTTAACACGCTCAATCGTTTTTTTCTCCCTTTCCTGTGTGATTTACAACATTTTCTCTAAAATGTGTTTGTCCTTTCATCAATGGAAAGTTTCTTTACATTGTAGGCTCAATTACATTTATACTACCAACCCAAAATGAGATGAGGGCTCCAAATAACAAAACCCAGTGGACAGACCTTGGACAGACTGGGACAGGAGGGGTGTGTGTCTGAGATCAGAATACTGTCAAAGTGTCTGGAAAGTAGGAAAGAACTAAATACATATTTGTAGTTACCTATCAGTATTATGTATGAATTATATGTTAATATATGTTAAATGCGCACTAAGTGCCAACTCTCACAATTAAAGCTTAGCTACTGACTCTGCCTCTCAAAAGACATTTTATTATTTTTTTATTTTTTAAATACTTTATTTATACATGAATTTCACATCTCTGTGATCTCTGGGGTTCACTCCTCTTCCCTGACTGTTCCCACCCTGTCCCATCACC
>PVHY01005502.1:0-60604 GCA_004024945.1 Uropsilus gracilis
TCCTACAGAGCTACAGTCCTGCAGGGGGTCCTTCAGAACTTTTTGGCCTACAGCATATTCATATGCTATAAAAGACCCCTCCCCCACATACACAAACACAATTTTGGGGTTCGCAGGACCACCCAAACCCCAGGTCAGGAGCTTACCACAGGATCCGTGGCCTTTCCCCCTAGACATGTGGTGGAAGAGGCCTGGGCAGGCCTTGCACAGTTAGCTGGGCTTGCAAAGGACAGCCAGACATCAGGCCTGAAACCAAAAGCGCCAGCCTGCTGGCCCATGGGTGGAGCATGGATAGAATGTGCAGTGGAGATTGTGGGGAGAGCTTGAGGCTGAGCTACATGTTATAACCCAGGAGACCTTTACAAGGAGACAGTGGAGGAGAGCAGCTCCCCCCCCCCCCAACTTAAAGAGCTTCTTTCCATGCCTTTTTCTTTATTTCTCTGCTGCTTGTGCCGCACTGGATCTCTCTGTCTCTCTCTGCCTCCTCCTTTGCTTTCATTGAAATCCTTTCCTCCCCATTACTGGGTGTAGCATCCTGTCTCCCAGGTCAGCTCCTGAAGGAAGGTTCCTGGGAGGCCAGGGAAGGAGGGAGCAGGGAAAGGCTCTGCTGTCCTAACAGACTTCAGGCTTCTAAGTGACCCCAGCTCCCAGAGCTCTTTCCTGAGTGGAGACATACTGAGTGACAGTACCACCCTTCTTGAGCTTTCTGTTCCTCCCTGGAACAATTCGAACTAACTGGCCAGTAGGTACAAATGCCCTATCCACCTCTACCTTAAAGCACCTCTGGAAAACCTCACATTTTAATTCCTAGTGAATCATGACACCCCTTCCCCCCCCACTCGGTGACTCTTAGAACTCCGTGAATAAGAAAGTTCTAAAATCCCACTATCCCTTAGAGATGGAAGAGGAACCCTTTAATCTCCAGCCCACAAGAGGATACTTTGTATGGAAACTCTTAGGGGGGAGGTGAGAGGTGTGAATGCTGCAAATTATGTCAAAGTCGAATTTATTGGCCTGTTTGTCTCCAGCATCAAATTTCTCCCAGTCAGCCTTCCTCTAGGCCCATTCCCATTTACAGCAATCTCCACCCACCCACCCCCCATTCATTTTAACTTCAGAACTTTTAAAGTTAGACAAACAGGCCCCTTTGTCAGCAGCCCAGGGAGGCCACTGGACTCCAGGGGCAGCAGGTTCCATGCCTTCCTGTTCCCTTGGTTCCTGAATTTTCCTTAAGTTCTGGATGGTTACAAAGCGACTCTTAACTCCTGGAAAAGTTGTGCCTGGGGGGAGAGTTGGGGAGTCAAGGCAAGGGGCAAGAAAAGTACCCGGGCTCCGGGCCAGCTTCTCCGAAGCCGCCTAACCAGCCGGAAGAGCCTGGCACAGCTCTTCATTCGTCCAGGCCAGCTTTCCCGTTTGGCTCACAGTGGCACAGCGGCCTCCTCGCCTGGAACCACGTTCAGAGAGTTTCCCCACAAATACCAACTTCAGCTTTCCCGGTTATTTTAGACTTGTTTTGAATTAAAGGAGTCGCTTCAAAAAGAAATGTTGCTACAACACACAACCAGAGGCCTTTTCTCCAGCTGTGTCTGTAACTCGCATGCGTTCAGTCTAATAACTTTTAATGTCTGGCCCTAAAATGTCTTTATAAAAAATAGCTTTACAGCATAATAGTCCAGGTGTCTTTCTGCTTGTTACCGGAGATTAAAAAAAT
This sequence comes from Uropsilus gracilis, assembly GCA_004024945.1. Lineage (NCBI taxonomy): Eukaryota > Metazoa > Chordata > Mammalia > Eulipotyphla > Talpidae > Uropsilus > Uropsilus gracilis. The sequence goes on from PVHY01005502.1 coordinate 1,712, forward strand.
GTGTGGGTTGGCTTTCAAGAGACATCCACCTCCAGAAAGACTGGGAAGAAAAAGGCGTGCATTCCATTATGCAGGCGCTGGTCCTGGGAGTGGTGGCTGCCCAGCAGGGCTGGGCATTGCTCCTGGGGGCACTAACCCGCCAGTCTTTTGCATCAGTTGTTCTAAACTGGAGCATGAAGATTGAATTCTGTCCGAAGTTTCAGGTTTCAAACGGTAGAGATGTTTCACTTCTGCTTTGAAAAGGGCTGTTTTTATAACTATGTACTGAGAATAAATAAAATTGCACCTAACACCAGTTCCCTCAGTCAGTATTAAATGTAATTTTTAAAAGCGATCTGCTAGCTGGAGCCGATTTTGGCCTTGACCTTGACTTAGTAATCAATTTGAGATGCTTTTGATTATTTTTGGCATGGAGACACTCCAGGATATTTTAAAACTTTCCGTGTGGATTTACAAGCCACCTCCATTTAGGATTGATGTGCTCATCGCGTCTGCACCATCTTGTCCTTAGGGGAAAGACTCCCCCGCCCCCAACCTCAAAAGATCCCAGCAAGCAGCCGAGTGGGGTCACCTTTTGCCGCGAGGTTGGGACCCGAGGTCTGGGTGCGGTTAGGCCGGAATACCCCTCCCCCATCCCAAGCCCTTCCCGCCAGCTTCACGAACTGAGGCTTCGTGGCTCGCCTCAGAGGCTCTGAGCTCTGGGGAGACCGGAACCTCGCCCCTCGGCTTCCCGGTCCCCGCTCCCCCGCCCCCACCCCACCCCCACTCTTGCCTCCCGCGCCCAGCGCCTTGCCGCGTGCGCTGGAGCAGCTCAATACGTGTCAATTGAATTGAACTGCTGCGGGCGAAGGCAGCACGCCGCCGCCGAGCACCGATCGGCACGACGTTACCGAGTGGAAATTTATGGGGCGAACGGTGTACGCCAAAAGTTGTTCCCTGCCAAGAAAAATAAAACGCGGGAGATAATCACCCGAGGCCCGGGTGAGGGGCTCGGACAGACCCTCCAACCATGTTAAGTGCAGAAATGACCGCGAACCAGGGGAAATTCTGAGGGCTCTCGGCTCTCCTACCGTCCTCATCCACCACTTCCAAGTGCCCCACCAGCTGCCTCTGGCACCCCCTTCTCCCCCCCCCCCGCCTCTCCAAACAGTTCCCACACAATTGAAACGTCGGGGGAACTCGGGCACGGAGTTCGGGCTGAACGGCCACGGTTCCCGGGGGTAGTGTTTCCAGGTAGCTCTTGACACTGAAATGGCAAAGGGCCCCCCCCGGAAGAAGAGGCGAACCAGGGTGGGGGTGGGCGCCTATGCGCCACTCGCCGGGTTCTGCTAGATCTTGGAGGGGACGCGCAGCCGGGAGAGCGCAGCGCTGGTGGCGAGAGGAGGCAGCGGCGGCTGCCACTGGGGTTTGACAGCTTTGGCTGAGAGGAGTGCGAGGCGCTTTATGGTAATTGCGGTCCTCCACTGGCCTTCTGGGTAGCGAGGGGAGTCTCGGCGCGCGACTAGGAGAGCCGCCCCCGCCGTCCCCGCCGCCCCCAACCCCTCGGCTCCGGATCTGTGCGCCGCTCTGGCCGCCGCCGCCTCCGGAGTCGGTCTATAGTTCGCCCAGGACGCGCGCCCGGGCCGGCAGTGCGCAGCCAAGTCGGTCCGAGCGGGGGAGGGGAGAGCCAGGGGCGAAGGGGCGCCACCCAAGTGGCCCGAGGTTCGGACCCAGAGAGGCGAAACGTGCCGGGCCGGGAATCTATGACGGCTGGGGAAACTCGGGGCAAGCCTTTCCAGGGGAATCACCCCTCCGAAACCCCACCGCCGAGGCACCGCAGCGGAGGGTGAGCGGAGGCTGGGGGAGCTCAAACTTGCAAGAGCTGGAGGCGGCGGCGGGCGGGCGGCTGTCGCCCGAGCGCTGCGCCTACGGGGGGAGGGGAGGCGGCTGCTGGGAGGGAGGGAGGGAGGGAGGGAGGACGGGCGGAGGGAGGGGGAGGAGGAAGAGGAGGGAACCAGGGAGGGGGGACGCGTTGGGATCGCGGCGTGCGGCGGCAGACGGAGCCCGGGCTCCCAGCGGCAAGGTGAGACTGAGCTACGCTCCTCGCTGAACGCCGGCCGAGCTCGGCGGCTGCGGGGGAGACGCGCCGGAGCCCAGACCGCGACCAAGAGCGGGAGCTAGGCGGACCGCGGCGGCGGAGGGGGAGCCCGCGAGCCGCCGGGCGGGGAGCCCAAGCCGCGCTGTCGCCGCGCAGGGGACGACTTGGCCAACACACTCACACACACACACACACACACACACACACACTCACACACACCCAGCCCGAGCGGGCGCTCGCGGCGATCCGTCAACATGGCGCTGGGGCTCCTGCCCGAGCGCGGGCGGCAGCAGAGGCGGCGCGGGAGCTGCTGAGCCTGGTCGAACCCGGCCCTGTCGCGGGAGCCCGGAGGATCGCGCGGGGCTGTCGCCACCTGCCCGGAGGCTTTGAGTGCGCCCCGCCCCGCCCCGCCCCTACCCAGCCCTGAGCCCACCCCTCGGCGGGACCGACCCCGAGGGCTGCCGACTGGCAGCAGACGGCGAGGGAAGCAAGCGAGCGAGCGCGGCGCCGCGAGCGGGCTGCGGGCAGCCGGGGACGGCAAACTTTGCTGCTCGCCGCGCTTCCCCGGCCCGGTTCCTTCTCCGCTCGCCAACGTCGCCACCCCACTTTCCTCTAACCCCCGTACACCTCTCCCCACCCACTCAACCGACTCTCGCTCCTCGCCGCTTCGACTCTGCTCGGGGGAAAAAACTTAAAAGCGCTGGATCGGAGGCTCCCAGCTCACTCCCGGCCGGGGATTTCAGGTCAGTGCCCGGAACACCTCTCCCCCGGGAGGCTGCGAGCGGGCGGACGCGTCGCGGGCTGCAGTCTGCCCCCCTCCCTTGGGGGCCCCCGCCCGCCGCGGGTTTCTCCTCCGACTCGTGTACCCCGCGAAGCTCTCGCCTCGCGCTACCCTTTGGCTGCTTTGCTCGCTTTCGTTTTTATTTCATATCTATAAGTTGTTAAAAACGCAGCCAACCTGAACGGCTCCGCATGGGCATCGTGGAGGGAGGGGTGCGGCGGGGGGCTTGCCGCCTTCCGGGGGGGGGGACTAGGAGGAGAACAGGGAGTTCGCGGAGTGGAAGTTTGCAGCCTGTGTGTCTGTGTGCGCGGGAGCGCGGTCGCCGCTGAGCGCCGCGAGTCGGGCGCGGGTGTGTGTGTGTGTGTGTGTGTGTGTGTGCGCGCGTGTGTGCGCGTTGGGGGGGGAGCTGGGCTGGAAGCTGGGAAGCTCGGCTCGGCGTTAGCTCGCGAGCAGGAAGGGGAGGGCGGCGGGTTCCCGTCTGCTTTCTTTTTCGACTCGGGAAAGAACTGTAAAAACCCCCAGCCGCCGCCGCCTGGTCTCGCCTCTCCGGGGGCCCGTCGTTCCTCCTAGTGGAACGACGGCGTGTGCGTGCGCGAGGGTGTGTGGCGGGCGCCCCGGGCCGAGCAGAGCTCGACCTGCCGCCGCTGCCGCCGTGCTACTCGGGAAGGGAGTCCCGGTTTTTTTTTTTTTTTCTTCTTGGCTTGCCCCAAAGCGCGAATCACGTGGATTAAAAAAAAAAAACTATTAGGAAATCGTGCGGAGCGAGGGGTTCCGACACGGCCCGTCCGCCCGCCCGCCCTCCAGGTCAGACGCTTTGTTTTGTAAATGTTCTTTTAAAATTATAATCCGGGACCCCCCTCCCGCCCTACACCCCCTTGTTGTGGGGTGTAGTTTTAAGTTCCGAGCCCTCCGGGGTTGGGGTTGAGGGAGAGTTCGGGGGTGGTGGCCAGCAGGAAGGGCGGGGGCGGGGGGGGTGCGAGACCTGGGCCCTCCGCTGGGCAGCAGGGAGTCTGGTGGGAAGCCCGATTGGGCGTGTGCAAGTCTGTGGCCAGAGGAAGTTGGTCCCTCTTGGAGGGCGTGCGGTTCGGAGGCTGAGGGCGAAGAGGAACTTGCGCACCCGGGCGCGATCCTCGGCTGAGGCGGGGAGGGCGAGGCGCCGACGCGCCGCGGGGCCCGCGCTCGGAACAGGCGGGCGGCTGCGATGCAGAGCTTCAGCCAACTCGGGGGCTTCGGGCGGCGGAGACGTGCTCCTGCTGTTTACCAAGCAAGCCCTGGGGCGCCGTGTGCGGTGTAGGGCGACTCGAGGCACGCGTGGTCCCGGCGGGCTTCCCGCGGCTCGCACTCTCGAGTGGGCAGGTCTCCGGGTCTCTGAGACGGCGGAGTCTGGCCGCGTGTTGGCCGAGGCCGGACGAGGCTTAATTTGCTGTTAATGAATCTTTTCCATAAAGTCGGAGATCGCCAGCTAGAGGCTGTGAGTGCCCGCGCGTGAGGGCGCGCGCCGCTGGCGTCTGAAGGGTGGGGGCTGGGGGAATGGAAGAGAGAAGGAAGGGGGGGGGGGTATGTGTATTTAAAAACAAACCAAAAAAGAAACCAGCGGGCTTCAAATAAATAGGTATTCACATAGCCTCGCCGTGTCTAGACAGCTCAGGGGTTTAGCTGGGTTTTTTTCTTTCTTTCTTTTATTTCCTTTTTCGAGGAGGCTGGGGGGGGGAGGGGTTAGGTGTATTTGGTTCTAGGGGTAACCTCCTTTTGGAGAAAAATCCTTTAAAAGCCCTGGGAGTAAAAACGGGGAGGAAATGGCCCACCCCAGAAGGTGGTGGGTGGTGAACGCAGACAGACTTGGATATTTCTAGCCATCTGACACTTCCTGTGGCACTGGAAACGGACACCGCGGACCGAAATCAATCCTTTGGAGGTGTTGGATTCAGTTTTGCCAACAGAATTGCTTGTGTGAGAGGCATTTTAATTGTCGGCCTCGGAGACTCCTGTACGTGGACACTTGGAGAATACGTTTGCTTCTCGACCCTTCTCACTCCACCCCCGACCTGATCTGGGTTTTGCTGTGTTGGTTCTACTGTTTATTTTGGGCATGGTTTCACCGTGTGAAAAGAGGGGGGTGGGGAGATGATGATGGTTATTAATACGCCGTCCAGGTTTAATCCGAGTCTGGCCTTCAGTGCGCGGGTATACGCCACAGCGGGATTGCCTGGGGTAGTTACGGGAGCGCATGGGGTTTGGGCGCCAGGCGCTCCGCGGGCTGGTCGGGGCTGGAGCAAGGATGGCCCCAGCGCTGTCCTTTGAGGCGCTGTCACCAGTAGGTGACTGAGAGTTAATTAGGAAGTGTTCTCCGGATCAATGGGCCGCACAGCTCATTAGCGATTCTCTCCAGCCTTTTGCAGGGCCGACCGGGCTTCTGCTTCCCACACAGGCCGGAGCCCCACGGCCGGGGCTGCGGAGAGCGCCGCTGCTACTGGGAAAGGGCCCGCAGCGAGGGGCGGTGGGGAGGCCAGTGTAACTTCGTCGGGCGGCGGCGCATTGAGTGCGGCCCCGCGAGGCACGCGCAGCCCGCTCTTTCTTCCTGCTCCCGGTCGCCTTGACTGTGTCTTTAACTCGCTCCGGTTTGCGTCGCTGCCTGGCTGCTCCTCCCCTCCTCCCTCGCCTATCTCTTGTTCTCTAAGCACGACGCCTGTGCTCCCCGCCCAGTTTGGGATTAGACAAGATAAAAATAGGACTGCCCAGCGCGCAAAGCTGTGACTGTGCCCCGCCAGCCGAGCTGGCGAGAGCGCGGGGGGCCGGGGCCGGGGAGAACCCGCGCTGCGCTCGCGGCGGCCGTCTCGCGGAAGCCCCCACCCCCACCCCGCAGGCGCGTTCATGTTCCCCGGGCTCCGACCGTAGGGAGTCGTGCAAGCAGGGGGACCTGGGCTGGGTCTCCGCGCTCTCGCGGGTGTTGTTGGTGTGCCTGTGATAGATCGGTCTAGACAGGCATGCAGGCTCCCTCCCGGCTGAAGGACGGGAAGGGGTGGGGGGCGGGCCGCGGAGGCGGCGGCAGACTCCCGTGAGCAGCGAGTGAGCGAGCAAGCCTGCGGGCCCAGCGAGCCGGGTGGAGGGAAGGCTGCGAGCGAGGGTTTCTCTTAACCCTTTAATGGCGCTGGAGATAGTGAGTTGGGGTGTGGGGATGGGCAAAGAGCCCAGTTGAAATTCCTGGAGGCCGAGTAGCCCCCAGGCAGGAGGGGGCGGGAGTCAGGTCTTGCTTTTCCTTTCTCTTCTGTGTTCGCACGCTCACATCCTGGTGCATTGGGCTGAATTCTGCAACAAACCGAACGCAGCTGCTAGATGATCTAGTTTGACTGTACTTTTCAAGGGGGAGAGGAGGCAGGTGTGAACACAGTGGGCACCCTCACTTGAGGAACTGAGTTTTGAGAGATGCAGAAGTAGACCTCAGTTTTCCCAGAGAAATCACGTGGACGATCCAATATGGGAAGATCTGCTCAAAACTGTAGTGGGCTGGGGCCTGTGACGAAGGCTGCTACAGAGGTAGACCTGAGCCAGGCCAGTGTGGACAGGTATGCATTGGAGAAAACGAATTAAGTCCTTGTTGTTTGCATAAAAGGCACACTTTTTAACCGTGAACTTGTGGAGAGTTGTGTACTGGAAGACAGTCTTCAAACAGGAGTTGGACAGTGATATGTACACGATCGATCATTTGTGTACACACACGTTGGGTCAAGACTGAATTGGCCAAAAAAATTATTAAAACTTTGCAGCCCTTAGTCTAGTTCATTCCAGAAGTAGTATTGGTGGGTGGGTTACCCTATGTATGTCATTAGTGCACGCCTGTCTCATGCCCCCAACTCTCCCTTTTAGAGCTGGTGGTCTAGGGGATCCTAGTTAAATGTAAACTACAACCCCGTATTGGTCTGATTCGAGACTGAGTCACAGAAGGGAAGAATGAGAGTAGTGGGGAGGTGTACGTGTTAGATAGGAATGCTCAGATTAAGACATGCGCCTGGATGACAAGTGTTGGGACAAATCAAGACACTTGGGCTCCGATGCCCACATGGAACAAGTGATACATAAGAGATAAAGAACTAGCTCTGGAATGTAAACATGGATATGCAAATTCAGAGACCTATGGCAATAATCTAAGAGACAACCCCAGACCCTTTTTTGAGAGGGAAACTGGGGCCGAATTACTATAAAAGTGTGTTATAGAGACAAAAGCCCATTTAAAGGTGTGAAGAGGGTCACTTGGAAACACAAAAAGCATTCATATGCATACATCCATGCTTAGATACACAGACTGAATGACAAAAACTCCTCACTGCCTGACGGAGACTTTCCTGGGGTGTGTGGGCCATACAGCTATATTTGCACACATTCCCTGAGAAATAATTCAACTTTGACTGGAAGAAAATTGAGGGCAAAGCAGCCTACCTTAAGGGTTGAAGGGGGACCCTCAGTTGCTAAGATTACTTGTGAGTCTATAGTTTCGTTCAGTCTGGTGTGGGAGGGGACAGTATGTGTAGAGGCAGGTAGGAGGATTTTTTTAAAAGAGATTTTGAGTAATTGACCTTGAGTGGTAGGTAGATGGTGGGAGGGTATGGGAAAGAGTAGCTTCCCACTTTGGATCTGGGGGGATGGATGTTGTTGCCCTGCTGGGTTCTGATTGCGTGTGTCTCGAGATCCAGTGGACTCACAGAACCAGAAGTGCGATTCGGCCTTTGAGATGAATAAAAGAGAGATGCGTTTATTTATTTTCCGCGTCACATATGCATGTTTTTCCTGGCGGACACCATGCGGGGTACGGTCTGCGTAGGGTGGATTAGCAGGCGCCTCTGTGACCCCAGACGCGCACGTAAACTAGGCTAGGGTTTGGTTTGCCCGCGGCGTCGATTCGCCGCGGTCCCCCTTTGTCTGAGCCCAGCCGGGAATTCCAGCTTTTATTGGGAAGACCGCACTCGGGTGGAGCCCGCGCCGGGTCGGGCGGGGCTGGGCTGGGCCTTGGGCTGGGCGGGAGCTCCCGCTAGCAGGCCGCGGTGCCGCCCGAGCCCCAGGACAACCCGGACGGTTCTAAGGAGCGACCAGCAGCCCCGAGAATTAGCACTTTGGTGGTTTCCTCGAGGGCGCCGAGCGCGGTCCGACGCGGGACCACTGCGCCCCACCCCTCCGCCGGCGGCCCCACCCCTCCCCCCTCCGGCCCGAAGCCGGGAGGAGCTCTGAAGGCCCTTTGTTAGGCCCCAGGGTCACACCCGTGCCCCTGGGGGCCGCCGAGGGGGCGGGAGAACCTTGCTCTCGGCGAAAAAGTACTTTCTCCTTTCTTGGAGGCCTCGGCGGCCCGCTCACTCGAGTTAGCCTGGCCGGGGGCCTCGACCCAAGCCGGGGAGTGAAGGCCGAGACCCGCCACGACCAGCCCCCGCTTCTCTGCTAATGTGTATGGCCGGCAGGATTACGGCTGTTTGCAAAGCCAGCTGCGCTGCTGGAGCCTAGGTGGCGGCGGCAAGTGGTTGTCCTCCCCAGGCCGTCCCCTTGGTGGCCAAGACGCCGCCTTCGGGAGCACTTGGCCCGGGGTGTCCACTGACCTTCACTGCTTTCACAGGTTGTCCCCTCTATGTTCCCCAGGAAGGGACTATCTGACTTTGTGTTGCTTGGGAATTAAGTGCTGATGCTTTCCTAGGGTTTTTCTGTAGAAGGCCCCCAGAACCGGTGCAAGCTCATCTTCCTTGCCCCCCAGACGAGGGACTTTGAAATGGGGGGGCTTCACTTATTTTTCAGAGCCATGTCTCCCCAGCCGGCATCGTCCCTCAGTACCTAGGAGCTCTGCTCCCCCTGATTAGACTAGCGGGGAAGTCCGCTAGGAGAAGATCCTGACAGCATAAAATATAATTTGTGATCTAAAAGACAGTTTCCAGTATAATCTCATTATGCACCACAGACTCCCGGTGTTATTTTGTGGAAGGCGGACAATGATCAATTTACATTGACCCGGGGCTGGGCGAGCTTTTAGATGGTAATTGCCATATTGATTTGCATGCAAAAAGGAGACCTGCTAAAATTAAAGACCGGAAGCTAAATTAAACTAAATTTATTGTCTAGGTGCAAACCAGAGGAACTACTGGGGGAGGGGGAGGTGAGTCAGGTCAGGGTGCTAGGGGCAAAGCAGGTGAGAGGTCCAGGATCCTCCTTAGGTCTCAAATTTGGGATTTCATAAGGCGAGGAAGGGAATTATTTAGAGTATGGGGACCCTGTGGAAAGAAGTTACAAACAAGGCACCATTGCAGTGAAGGCATTGGGGGGTCCTTTAATGCTAATAGTAACTTTGAAGGGGAGGAGAGGGTTATAGGGGGTCTTCCTGCACCATTTCCGGTAACCCCTCTCATTCCTATTGTTCTACCGGAACGCTTGCGATCCCGCCAGAGACACCCCAAACTCTTTACATCTAAATAATTCAATTTAAAGGGCGGGGGTGGGGAGCTGCTCATAACCTTCTCTCTTTCCTCCCTCCCCCTCCCCCTCCCCCCTCCCCCCCCCCGCGCGAGCTTTTTCCGGATAGAACGCGAGTGTGGGCCGTACCGTACCGCTCGCGTACCGTACCGCTCGCGTGCCGGAGGCAGGCCTCGAACGTTGGGGCCCGCGGTGGTTCCTCCTCAGACGAGACAGTCCTAGCCTGAACCGGAGGCCGGTCGCTTTAGGATTACCGCTCTCTCCAGGTGGCCCAAGTGGGAAGGGGGAGGGGACCGTCTACTGGGGCCAACGTCTCGCGGTATGGGGGGCAGGAGCCATCTCCTGGGAAGTTGGAAGGGCCTGCCCCGAGTGGGAGGGGGCCGTGGAAACTCGAAGCCGGGAAGTTTTGAGAAAAGATCCAGAGAGAGAAACACCACTAACTTGGTACTGGGGGCGGCCAGGTGTTGGGGAGCATGGTTTGCCGACAAGAGGGGGAAAACCTGGCGCTGCCATAGCCTCCATCCTTCCCGCTGAGGAGACCCATGCCGGCCGGCTTCTGAAGCCATTTTGCACATCCGGGGCCTCTAGAAGAGTAGCGGGGGTCCGAGGTCGGGAAGTCGGCAAGGGTACGGCGGCATCCCTCGGCTTCCCTCTGCCAGTCCCCAGCATGATAAGCTGTAGAGGGCTCACTGGTTGTGGAACCTATGGTGTTGGGTTTGGATAGTTCCAGGTCTGTTTCCTGGACAGACCTGGAAATTTGTGGTAGGGAGAGGATGATGGGCTTGCTGACCCCCAGCTTTTGGGAGAAGTTAGTGAAAGGAACATTAGCCCATCCGGAAGCTGGTCTGGGACTTGACGACCCCTTGGGGTACAGTAGGGCCTGGCATCTTGCAAGACACTTATTCCTTAATTCTCTCCCTCACCCCACTTTGGTCCCTAAGGAGTTTTCATTAAAGTCCTTGGGAGGTAGGTGCAGGCTCTCTTTACAAAGCGCCTTTTTTTTTTACTCTAGATAATTTCATTTATTGCTTTATGTGGCAAAATAGGGTGTCAAGCCTAGTGTCTCCTACCAGGAGTCAGCTCTAGGAGACCTGAGAATAGCGACCCACCTGACCCCATTTATTCCAGAGACTTTTGGAAGGGAAGGGAAAGTGGAGCCTTACTGGGAGTTCTGGCCTCACACCTGAGTATCCATCCCATCTGGAGGGAGATTTTTAGGCTGTCAGGGGAAGTTGAAAAAGACTTCACATGGACCAGGACACTGCTGGGCATAGGGGAAACTGGGTTCCAGTCTCCTTTGCAACTGAGTTAACATCGGGCCCCCATGCTTGTAATCTGGACTTGAATAAGAGGACTATTCAGAACTTCTTGGGGATTTTGAATGGTACAATTAAAGACAATAATTGGCTCCTCTCCGAAACTCCAGGACTGAGTTTGACCGAGGCCCATTTTTACTAGCTGTGTGACCTTGGGGGCAAGTTATTTATGGCCTCTGAGCCTCAGTAAGTTTCTCCATTTGTAAGACTGGGAATAATTATCCACCTTTAGGATCAAAGAAGAATAGTTGGCACGTAGTAGGCCCTGAGGATTAGTAATTGCTTTGAATGGCTAGTCCTGTTCCTATAGGTTGTTCCAAACTCTGTGTAGAGTTTAGAACCAACCTGGCAGGTTAAGTTGCCCTTGGAGGGTATCCCACAGGTTAGCTTCCCAGGGTTCTTCTTCCCCTTTGTTGTAGTTCTTTGCATTCTGCCATTTAAGGGATTCCATATGAAAGGACCTGGATCTTTTTGTAAGTGAGGATCATTATATAGTTAGGAATTGATTCCAGAACCCATATTCTGGGTGCTCTTTGCAAAATCTTGTGGTGGAGGGGATAGCAGTGACTGGAGGGAAGAGACCTGGTTGGGAGAGGTGAAAGGGGGTGGCCTGCTGTTGAGGCCAGAGGTGCTGTGGTTTGTTTGATAGGGATTAAGTCCGGATGTTATGAGGTCTCAGTGTGGTTTTCAATAAAGTCTGCCAGGGATTGCTTCTTTTATATCGATATGTATTTAAAAAAATTACTAGCATGAGAAGAAAACCAGACCTGTATGGATCCAGGCCGGTAGTAAGCTACTGTGATCAGGTTTCCTACTTGACTCCCAGAGGGGAAGTCAGCATTTGATTGAAGCTACACTTGGTTCTTGACTCTCAGGGGATGCCTGCTCTGAAACAGGAGCCCTCCCCTCCCCCCCCTTTTCCCTTCTTCCCCCTAAAAGCCTTTGTGCTAAAAGAGCTTCAGTAGGCACGAATCCCTGGTCCTTCTCTAAAGAATGCCTTACAGCCTTTGCTGACATTGTTTTGTGAACAGTGGGTTTTACCAGGCCAGCAGTTTCCCCCCTAGGCTTAGCTCTGTCCAGAGATAGAGTCCACCCAGGACAACCTAGCTGCGCTGCCCATCCTGTGTGTTTTGAGTCTTCTGTGTGTAGGGCCGTGCCTCTCAGCTGAAGACACCTTAACCTTTGCCCCTGGCAGAGGGGGAGAGGTAGCCCAAGGGCAAGGGGTTGTTTTTGAGGATCTGTTTGTTTTCTCCAGTTCAGAAGCTGAGGGTGGAATGGGACCAGTTGAGAAGTATATTCCCTGCTTTGGGGCTGATCCCAAACTTGGTTTAATTGGAGAAACTCTTAGGCATTTAACAGTTCTGTACAAATGCAAACTTGAAATAGCTCTAGGCCTACGTCATTTAGGAAAGAATAAATGAAGTACAGAAATGTCCAAACTATGTAAATCTTAGAGTTGTCTGCCCTCCCATAAACACATGACAAGTGCCAAGGCATTTCCAGTCAAAACACCCGTGGAACCAGCAGCCTCCGTCCTTTGTATTTATTATTTTATTAACAGCATTTTACACGGCATTTAACAAGCACAGCCTGCATGCTTTTGCACCAGGACTCTCAGCACACTAAGGGGTGGAAATACCAGGTTGGGGGGGGGGGAGAGTGGTCTCTCTAAGAGATGTCTAGCTAGAGAAATCTCTGTAGACTAGGCAAGGAAAAAGCAGCATTTAGGGTTTATTTCTACTGGCCGCTAAGAGAAGATAGGGGTCATGCTTTGGAGGAAGAAATCTCTCAGAAGAAAAGTTATGCAGATGTGGTATGTCTGGTCTGACTTCCCTTCCAGAAGGTGAAAGAAGGTCTATTTCATGATCCTCTGCCCATCGGTTATTGGTGATTTTCAAAGAATAAGTATTTGTCTGCTATCGTTTTTCTATATCCTGGTGGAAAGTTTATAACGAAAAGTAATGCCTTTCTTAAGTCATAAAATGAGCCTTGTATGATTATTTAATTAAAATCTATTTAAGGACCGATTAGGCGTGTAATTTGCACTAATAATGACGATTATGGAAATGTTCGACTTAACCAAAAATCATAAAGGAGACATTTTGATCAGTGGGGCGACCAGTAAGTGTGCAGGGGGTTGGACAATTCCCTAGTGTTGGACCACAAGCTACAGAAAGCAGGGGACTGCCAGGCTGCTTTGACATGGCCGGGAGGGCCTCCCAGACAGCAGGCCTCCTGGACTGCAGGCCTGTCTGGGGTGGGCCAGCCCCCTGGTTTGCTGAACCTGGAAACTCACCCCGGACATCCCAACTACCTTTATTCCCAGTCCAGGAAGGGGGGGAAGGGGTGCTTGCCGGCCAAAACTCCAGGAGAGGGCTAATACACCCCATGGAAATCTGTGCGAAATGGCTGTGCTCTTTTGCTTTAACAATCGGCAGCGGCAGACGTGTATGCTGCTCGCCTAGCCTTGGCTGGAGCCTGGAGGGGGGTGCAGGGAGAGGGGGTCCCTTGTTCCGGAGAAACCTGCCAGCTGCTGGGCTTGGTGCGAAGGCAGAGAAGGCAGACACAATGCTGCTGTTGTTGGTTTGATCTCTAACTGTGGATTGTTAGTCTGGCTTTAACTATGTGGTAAGGGGGGAATGTGAAGGCTGTTTACAGCGAGTGCAAATAATGTGACAGCTGTTGGTGCACGAGCTGCGCTGCGCCTCCTCGGCACTTAACACAAAGCGCGCACTATGCAGGCCCGCCGAGAACTGCAGAGGTGGCCACCACTTTCTGGCCAGAGTGTCCTCACATGAGAGAAAGCTGGGCAGCTCCCCCCACCCAGACACACACCTTTCCAGCTCCCTGGGCTGGGGGAGGGGGAAGCCGTAAGAAGGGTGGAGGTGCTGGACAGCTTGTGTGTTGTGGTTTAGGGAGCTTGTTAGGCAGAGGTGGTGGCAGAGGGCCCCACCAGGTCTTGAAGTGTTACTATTGAAAGGAGTTTGGTCAGGGTCCTCAGTTGCTGGTGACAGGGTTTTCAGATATGGGAAAATAACTTTGAGCCTTAAGCAAGCTGGTAGGAAAGAATGTATTATTAACTGAGGGCTTTCTGGAAACTGCAGCAGCTCTGAAGGCCGTTGTTCCCCTCTGAAATGGCCCTGTTATTCAGACAAGTTAGAGACAGGCAGGCGCTGTTTCCCCAGACTGGAAACACAAGCATGTAGGTTCCCTACCCAAAAGAGGAGGGGGTTGTGGTATATTGTGGGGGAAAGAGTTGCAGGTTGGCTTTTGATTAACCTTTCCTCCCAAACCTTCCCATTTTCAAGAGCAGGATGTCAAGGTGCTATCCTCAGGTCTGTGTACAGGGCCACACACTCTGTGTGTGACTGGACCAACACGATGCCTATAGCCACAGACCCCAGCACTGTGGGAAATGCTATGTTGGGAGAAGAGACTGATTGGCGGCAATCTTCCTGTCCTGAAGTTGTAAGACCGACCCAAGCAGACGGGTTTGGAATGGTCAAGATGGTGGTGGACCCGCTTCTGGGCTGTCGTGGGACAAACTGGGTATAAAATTCCCCCACTCCCCAGTCCTAAGGTTGAAGATCCCTCAGCCCAGGCCCTGTGGTTTGAAGTGTCTTTTAAAGATGACTTCATCCTGTATCCTGCCCTTCTATGTGACTCTGGTCCCTGGGGGTATAGCCTACAGGATATCTGCAAATCCAGTTCATTGCTTACCCTGCCCTACAGATCTACCCTCCTGGAGTTTTAACGTGGACTTCTGTGTCTAGTTGAGTTCCCTAGTGGGGAGCTGGGAGATGCTTCTGGAGTGATACATGAACTTCAGTGCCAGTTCTATAAATTGGGTCTCTTTTTATGACGTGTGCCATTTTCTGTAGGAATGTTGCTTGCAAAACGAGTTTCGCCTTGGAGGAAAGGCGGAAAGATAAACAAGCCTGCAACGCCAAAACACTGGCAGTCTTTCCCTCCTTCCAGCTCTCTTAAAGCAACCGGGCTGTATTTCCAGGATTAGACTCGTGCTTGTGAGGAGGGACTCTGGTTGGCTTTTTTTCCCCCAAGCAAATGCAAATTAGAGAAAAATAATTTTCTTTCAACGATATGCAATGTATTAGTCACTTGTTATCGTGCTCTGAGGCAGGCCTCATTTGCGCGTCTGCCAGCTCGCTCACATCTGCTCGGCGCTGTTCGGGGCATTTTAACCTTGGCGGTGTCGTGTCTAGTCCCACGGATCAAGGAGGAGTAATTAAGCTCAGAACAGCTACAAAAACTCATTCACCCCCCCCCATCTAGGTTGCAGTTGTTCCACAGCTTTGTTTTGGGTGTTCTGAGTTCCAAGATTGAGTAGCAGACATGGGGGTTCGTTCCTATTGTTTCTTGTAAAGAAAGTGGGAGCCCCTCGCCTCCTGACTCTCATTCCTAGCCTTCCCAGGACTCCCAGGCGACACACAATCAGCAAGGAACCCCGGGAGCTGAACGCAGGACCCCTGTGTTTCATGCATCTTTTATGCGTAAAAAGTTCCTTTGTGCTTCCCATGTGTACTGATGAAGGCTGTTGTTAATAACCTTAGGGTATAGCTTGTTCCTGGGGGTGGGGCATGCAATGCCTTTTATTCACCAAAGTCCCAGTGGAGACGCCAGCGCCCCACACCCCCTCTGGAGGTGTGATATGGGTTATTTATCTGAATTTTTGCCCAGGTTGTGTAGACCCTAAGTGGGAACCTGACTAGACACCCGACCCCCCATCCTGTATCATTACACACACACACCCCGCCCATGGGGCGGGCCGCTGTGGGAAATTTTGGGTAGAGGAAAGTTAAATAAGAGTGATGAATGGCATTTAGTGATGAATTGAGGGACACCAGCTTCAAAACCCCCTCCTTTTTAAAATTAACCATGGGGCAGCATGGTGAAAGGAAGTTATGGGAACAAAAAACTGAGACAGTGGCCTGGACCCATGTCAGGGGAGAAGGGGAACTGTCATACCATAGTTGGTGGGTAAAGTTGATCCAGAACTGGGATCAGGGCTCTGTCTGGGGATGAGGATGGTAAAGAGAGGGTGCTTGGGGGCAGTGTTGTTGACAGGGATTCTCTCCTGGTTGATCCTTGTTGCCTGGTGCTCCCCCTCTTTGAACCCCTCCCCCCTCCCTCTTTACAGTTGGCTACACTTGGCTTGCATTATTCTGGAGGGGTGTCCATAGAAAGTAACACCAGTCTGGTGGGAAGGGACCCCACGACCCTAGCCAGGAGGAACTCTGCATTGTCCGTTCCCATAATGGATTCAGCAGCATATCCTGGGTCCTTCTGAGCCTACCCAAAGTTCCTTTTTGCCAGAGATTTAGTGTTGGGCTATAGAAGGTACAGCTGTGTATTCTTTTGGGATGGGAGATTACAAGAGGAAAGGAATGGTTAACTGGGGGCAGATGGGGATGGCGAATTGCACCCCCCCCCCCACAGCTGGAGTTCCTGGAAGGCCGGGTGGGGGCACAACCTGAGGGTGTGGTTGTGTGCAGTGGCGAGGACCTCAGCTGAGGAGCTGGAAGGAGTGGCGGGCGAGCGAGCTCGGAGCTGCACGGATGTATGTGGTGGGAGAGAAAAATCCCTTTGTTGCCGACCGATCACGCTCGGGCTGAGGCGGGCCCCCTCCCCCGCTCTTCTTCGTTGTGGGTTGCTGCAGCCACTTAAGGCCAAGTTCACCCCCTGACCGACCAAAGTGGCTCTGTGCTCTGACCCAGACGCCCTGGGAGGAGTCAGGGAAGGGAAGGTTCTGGGTGCTGGAAAGGTCAGAAGCAAGCCAGTTTCCCGTCCTCCTCTCTCTTCCTCTGCCCCCATCACCTTGCTCCTCAGCTCAGTCTGTTAGGAATGCAAAACTTGGGGCTGGGGCATGGGTGGCGACACCCCCACCCCACCCCCCAGGCTACAGCCACATCTCAGTGTGCCAAGCCATGGCACCTGGGCAAGTTAGATCACTCCTCCCAATACCTCCCCCACCCCTTCCAACACCCCTGGGTGGCTGGAGAATCCAGCCAGCGAACTCCTTCAGTCACCCTCTAGAAGCTTGCAGCCCTGTCCCACCTGGGGGGTAGCTGTGGGGTGCCCCACTCCTTGCTGCCTCACAAGCCCTGGAAAGCAGCTCAGGAAAGCAGCCCAGGAGGACCCACCCCAACACTGCACATCCGGGAGAGCCTTTTCTTCTCTTCCACCCCCACACAGGCCCCCCCATCCTAAAATAGGAACTTCTTCACCCCTCCCTTCCTTGACACCAGTAGAGAAGTGCCGCTGTGCGTGTGCGTGACTCAGGCTGCGCTTGGAGCAGCCCCAGGGCGGGCTCCCGTGTGCTTAGCCTTGGGCGGAGATGAAATCCACACAACTTTGCTGAAGGTCACCCCTCCCTGGCCTGGCCCCTTCTGTGCTCCTGCCTCGGCCACCCCACTGCCACGAAGAAACTATGCAGTGCTTCTGGGATTTGTTACCACAGTATGTTTAGTGAAGTCAGATGCTGTTTAATGGGGTTAAACATCGCCTGGACCAGTTATTGCCAGGCAAAGCTCAAGTCCGTAGTGTGGTTTAAGCCTCTGGAAAATACAGTGCCAGCTATTTACAGAAAGGGGGGAATGAGGTTGGAGAGTTTCAGCCACCTGCCCAGAGACGCACCATGCATGAGGGTGGGAGCTGGGAGGCTGTGTGGTCACCAGAATGTTCTTGAACATTCTTCATAGTAAACCAGCCACACATGCAGGTCCCCTGTCCTCAGAAGAGACCCCAGCATCTCTTCCTGAGCTTGATCCCCGAAAACCTGTCCCCTTGGCCACAAACTGGATAAAGTGACATTGAGGGGTGCCCAGTGGGGGGGAGACAGACCATAAGAAAAGGGTGTCATCAGTGTTTGCAGGGGAGGGTGAGGTGTGTGACTTGGTTCCTGGGAATTGGGATGGTTTGAGGACGACTCTCTTCATCTTGTCAGACCCCCTCAACAAACGTGGTGTGCGGACTTGACCCCGATCAGCGCCTCAAGGGCGGAGGCGGTGGAAAATGGCCTAGTGCCAGGAGGAGGCTGGGTGGAGAGAAAGGAGAGGTGCCAAGAGTGGCCGGGTACTGCCTCCCCTCCCTTTACTCAACCTCGGCTTCTCAGCCAGTGTACCCTCCTTCCAAAACTATTTGTTGTTCGCTAGGGTACATCACCTTGAAAAAGAAAAGAGACATATTGTCCCCTTCCCCTCAGTGCATAATAATGTCTTCTTGGCAGGAATTAGCGAAATGGTAGTGATGGGTGCCCCCCTTGTCTTGCCCTTGTGCCCGCTCACATCTTTTCACACAGTGGCAGTACCCCCCTCTCAGGGATGCCACGGTCGGGTAACAGGGCCTCATCTTGGGCCCTCTGATCTCTTTCAGCCAGTTGGGCCCTTCTCGAACCCAGTGTTCAGGCCAAGTTCAGGTACTTGGATCATTATGCTTATAGGGCAAAGACTGCCCGGGTCTGTAAGAGAGCTGGAGACCCCTCAGTGTGCCTGCATTTTGCAAATCAGGTCTCTCCCCGGAACTGGGAACTGGGCATTTCATTCAGCCCATGGCCGCTACAGTTCTCACTCTGTTCTTCTACACCTGGTACTCCTCAACCTCTCCGTCTGACCTCTTAGCCATCTTCCCTCTTCCTCCTTGTCCTGCATCATCCCTGTCCTTTTCTCTCCACTATAGGAAAAAGGGTTAAACTCGGAGCCAAGGTGTAGCTTAGCTGCTCACACTGCGAACAGGTTGGTGCTTGTAAAGTGCTTTTCATGAGTGACTTCACACATCTTGGCACTTCTAGAAGCAGAGCCCGCATGTGGAAGGAAAAGTGTGTGTGTGTTGGTGGGGGTGGCGTTGAGAAATAAGGGCAAATGAGCCTCTTATATATAGCAACAAAGTGCCTGCTCTGCTTGTCATCGAAATCCCATTTGCCCTCGCCACCATGTCCCACAGTCAAGGTAGCTGCGGAGGCAGTTTTTAAACACTTTGCCTTGGAGGTTAAAAACAAACAAATGGGTGCGGATGGAGTCCCTACTATTTCAGCAGCCACTCTTAGAAGCGGAGTGGGATGAACAGCACCTCTGCCTCTGGTGTTTCTTACTCCAGGGCCCCTTGGTCTTTCCTTCCACGAAGATGGGGGAGGGGATACCTCCATGCAGTAATGGTGGTGGCCTTTGCTGGGGATGTTCTTGCCAGGGATGTGGGCTGCTTTGGTTTGTCACTTTGGAAAAAGGCCTCCCTCCATCCAGGCAAGGCCATAGCTCATTGGCCCTTCCCACTCTGCTGTCTTTGTCAGGAACCTGAAGAGTTAAAAAGTCTTTAGCTTGTTGCAATGAAATTATGGCTGGCACTGGCGCCGTTGATTGTTCAACAGACCTCTCTACTTTTAAACAGTTCACAAGAAGTTCATGGGGCAGAAGTTCTAAGTGTGTTTGGGGGGTGTCGGCAGAATCCAACAATGCGCTCCCCCCTTTCGCTTCATCCACTTTAGTCCATCCATCTCCCTGCCGCCCTTTTCCCCCAGATATCTTCGAAATGCTCTCCGGACTCAGCATTTCATCTGACCCCGTGCGTGTGAGAACACCGCGCGCCAACGCCTGGTGTCTTTTATCTGTATGACATTAATATTCAAAACCCCGCAGAGCAACTCCTGGACAGGGGAGAGACTTAGAAATTACCCAGGGGTCTCTAAAGTGTATCCGAGTTCCTACTCCATCCAGACTGCATTTTGAAACAAAAGCCCTTGACTGGGGGTGGCTTAGTACAGTGATGCAGGGAGTCCCCTTCCTGTTACTTCAGTTTGGCGCTGGGAGGTCCTTGTCACTAGGTGACTGACTACTCAAGGAGGGATGTAAGAGGCCGATTCTGAAAACAGGATACCAGAGGGTTGATGTTTCTTAGGCACACACTTTCCTCTACCCTCAGCCTTTTCTTAAGAGAAGGATGGACTCCGTTCTGCTGTTGTTTCCACATTTCATCCGAGCACACAGGGAGCGGGGGTCTCCACGGCGAGGTCCCGCTGCTGCAGCCTGCGAGCAGGACACCCCCCCCCAAGGACTGTTGCTCCACTGTCTATAGTAGGCCACCCAGAATATGTGGTAGAGGGGTGACAGGATAAAGGGGGGGATCACTGTGATGATGGACTCTGTGCTAGTGGTGGCCTTACCCCAACTTGATTTGTATATGTGGGAAATGGAAGAAAACCCTTGCATCCCCCTCCAGACTGTTCTTGAAATACCCAAGTCTCTCTTTTTGGGGCTCTGCGGCTAGCCCGTTGGAAACACCACTGTCTCTTAGAAGAAAGAGATTCTTCCTGGAGGACTAGCTTCTTCAGAATCCCACCAGGTCTGATGCAACTGTAGGTTTCTGTCCCTGCCTTTCCTTCTCCAGTTCATTGTTGAGCTGTATGCATCCGTGGGTCTGTGCGTGAGGCTCTTGATTAACAGACGGTGTTCTATGTATAGGGGCCGGTGGGGGATGCTGGTGGACAAAGGACCTAGTTAGGACAAAGAGATGTGGGAGGCTAGTCTGGCCTTTGGATTCAGATCTCCCAGGTTCCTGTCCACCTTCGCCCTCAGTTACTTTGGGAAAGAAGAGTCGCAGACCTGGTGCCTCCGACCCGTCAACCTGGCAGTCTGCTCCATGTGCTAAAGTGTAAAAGCAAGCATTTGCATATTTTTTCCTGCTAACAAAGGAAATGTGTCGACTTAGGGAACATTTGGGCTTTCGGAAACTCTGTGGGTGGGTGTGTGAGGGAGGAGAAAAGTTCCCCCTGGTGATCGGCACACCATTGATTTCACACTCAGGTTCCAGTCCCGTGTAAGGATGCCATGACCGGGTCCGGACAAGGGAGACTGTGATGTGTTTGTGAGCAGGGAATTGCAGAGGGCCATCGGTCCCAGGCATTAAAGGCTCCCCTACTTATTAACCCAGCATTTAACAGCAGGATATGGGCTGAAGCGCAGTCAAAAGAAACGGCTCAACCTCCAAAGAGCAATTAAAATCCTGCACGAGGATAAATCACGCGCCGTGATAATCCTGTTAATAAAATGCAGCTTGTCCTGACCCTTCACTCATGCAGCAAACTAGAATGTGATGCTGGTGGGGGTGGTGGGCAGAGAAGTTAAGGGAGGTGGGGGAGAGGTGCTCTTCCTCCCCTGCCTTCACGGCCTCCCCTCCCGGTAGGTGGAAAATGGGTGACTTTTGGCTGCTCCTGGTGTGCCAGCAGCTCGAAGCCCAGCAGCCCAGGCTGCTAAGACTTCTGCGCTCACTAATGATTTCTTGTCCCCAGTGTGCAGGCATCATTGAATTACTCAGCCGCCTCCCTCTGACGCTCCCAGGCCAAACCACCCAGGTTGGGTGCTTAATCCCATCTAGGGGCTTGGTTGGGGTGGCTCCCGGCCCACCAACTCTTTTTAAGTCCCCATCTGTAAGTTGCGCACAGCCACCCTGCTGGCAATTCCCAGGACCTGACTGTCCTGCCACCCAACCTCCAGAAGAATCGATGTGACTATCTCGGATCCAAACATCCAACTGTGTTTTCCAAAGGCTGGGAAAGGGAAAGGGGAAGGGGCGGCGGGGGAGGAAGGCCAGGCTGGTGGGCAGGGGATTGGAGAGAGTGTGATACCTGCTGTCTTGGATGGTAGGAGGTGGGCATTAACCCTCTCCTCACCCAGAGCCTGCTGGAGAAGCCACATTGGCCCTACCCTATGCCCTCGGTCCAGATGTGTTTTCTCCAACCCTGGACCTCTATGGAAGTACAGTCTGCCTTTCCCAAGTCTGTAGTCTTTAGGAATTGCCTAGAAAGAGGCCCCTCTGCTCTGTTTGGTTTTTCTTTAGTCAACCTCCTGGGATTTTTTTCCCCCCTCTTTTAAACAGACTAGACGCTTGAAGAAAAGCTGCCATCCAAGAAGACGACATGCTTTCAGCAACCCCCCTGTATGGGAACGTTCACAGCTGGATGAACAGTGAGAGGGTCCGCATGTGTGGGATCAATGAAGACAGGTGAGTGAGAGGATCTCCCCTGCCCCCAGGCTCCAGAGTGGAGCCGGTGCTGAAGTCCCCTCACCTTCTTGAAGCCAGAGTGGGCCCAAAAGGGGGGGTGGGGGAGAAAGATCTCCCGCCTAACCTGCAGCCCCTGATTTACAGTTTTAACAGGCAACCTGGCTCAGCGAAGCATTGCCGCCCTTTAAAAGATTAGCCCCTAAAGCGGCCTTTCAGTGCACTTTCGTCCTTAATTTATTATTTCATATTTATGAAGGAGAATTAATCCCAGCCTATATGCTGCTTTAACTCTAAATGTCAGGAGTGTGGGCCCAGGTGGATCGGCATTCGATGTGCTTTTAAAACAAATAGTTTGCTCAGTAATAAATGGGGAGATAGCCACCCTTCACTGCATTTAAGCCCGGGCTTTCTCATTGTCCTCTGCCGCCTGCTCACCGAGGCCACTGGCTCCTGGTTTCAGTCACCCAGCAGATCTGTTAGACTTCCTAATCAGTAATTTTGGAGTGTGGGGGTAGAGGCAGCTAAGCAGTAGATGATTGAAGCTGCTCTTCAGGGTAATGATGAAACTTTCCTCCGCTGCTTGTCAGCGATTTTATCCTGGGGATTTAGAAGTTGGCACCAAGTGCTTTCTTTATCGATGCTCTCTGATAACAAGTCCCAGGGCAGCCGCAGCAGTCTGGCACAGATGTGCGGCTTCCTCGGGAGCCCCAAGCAGCTGACATTTGTATGATATTAGTGTGTATCCCTCATTATTTGATATAGGCAGTCAAATATGGCTTCATTATCACCATGGTAACCAGTTTCTTAGGACATGGTACCTAACTTTGTTTGGGGACAGGTTTTGAAAGCCTGCCCTCGTGGGTAACACAGAGGTGATTGATGCGGCCAGCTGCCTAGTCTCTAGCCTTCTGGTTCCCCTTCGGGCCTTGGCCGTTGTACAACTTCATGGCTGGTTTCAGGTAGAGCTTGGAAAGGTCAGCTAGGGCAGAAGAGTGCTAATTGACCTCTCTAGAGAAAAGTGGGCACGGCTGCATGGGAGAAGTGATTGTGCTCTTCTGGCTTACCCACCTCAGGGACACATTTGTGGCTTCATGTCCCCATTGCCCTGCCTTTCATTTTTCCCTGTCCAGGTGGGGAAAAGCTTTCAGTTTGGACCGTTGGGGAGGAATAGATATTTTTCTAGGGGCAGTTTGAAAAGTAGAATTACTAGGAACTGTTCTGTTGGTCATCTGTGAAAGCTGGATTCAACGAGGAATGCTTTCATGAAGTTGATGTGTCCTTTTAAATAGGAAAATTCCTGTAAACGATGGTGACGCTTCAAAAGCCAGACTGGAACTAAGGGAAGAAAATCCCTTGAACCACAACGTGGTAAGAGATTAATGGCTTCCGTTGATGTACTATCTGAATATCAGTGATCTATCATTGATCTGTGCGTTAACTTGCATACTATTAAAGGGCCTTTTGGGGGCGGGGGGGTGTTTAAGGGTAGGGCAGAGGAGGGAGGATAGCTAGCTCTCCAGTGGCAGGACAGGGCTTCACCCAAGCCCTTTCCTGTTCGCCTTCGTGGCTGTGCATTCCTTTCGACTGCTCGCCATTTATGTCCTCAGCCCCCAGTGACCAGCAGGATATGTGCCACACCAGTGCACCCAGCTGGATAAATTCCCAGCCTCCAAGTAGACCCTTAGGATTTACCTTTCCAGTAGAATATGAAACAGAACTGTCTTCAGACACCAGAGACAGGAAGTCAAAAGACGCAACCACAGTTTGAACCCATGGCCTCTTCATTGATTTACAAAGGAGACAGTAAAAGTCCTCCTATCCTGCCACGAAGATTGTTTCTTTTTATGTTAAATAATGCGTTCTAGGGTTCCCTGGAGTTGTGTACCCCATGAGAGCAGTGCAGAGAGTACTGGGGTGTCATCTCAGTTGCAGCAAGGCATTTTTGCTGAAAGGTAAATTTTCCAGAGTTAATAGATGACTGAATTAAATGTATGGGCCTGAAGTCTGAAGGGGGATCAAGGTTTTCCATACTTTCAGGATACGAGTTGAACAGAGGGTTTTGAATAAGGGAGGAAGAGCCAGGCCCAGAGCCTGTGAATCCTTTCTTTTTTAACCCCTGCTGCTCAGATGTTGAGGCTGATGTCCTGTTGAACTAGTTTGGTTGCTCCATGGGGACGGGCCCAGCTTCTTTGAATGCCTGGCCTAAGTAACACCCATGTCCTTCTTCTGCAAAGGTGGATGCAACTACGGCCCATCGGATTGATGGCCTGGCAGGATTGAGCATGGACCGCACTGGCCTGATCCGGGAAGGGCTGCGTGTCCCCGGAAACATCGTCTATTCTAGCTTGTGTGGACTAGGCTCAGAGAAAGGTCGGGAGGCTGCCACGAGCACTCTAGGTGGTCTTGGGTTTTCTTCTGAGAGAAATCCAGAGATGCAGTTCAAACCCAACACACCCGAGGCAGTGGAGGCCTCCGCTGTCTCTGGAAAAGCCCCAAATGGCTTCAGTGCTATATACAAAACACCACCTGGAATACAAAAAAGTGCTGTCCCCACAGCAGAAACACTGGGCTTGGACAGGCCTGCCAGTGACAAACAGAGCCCGCTCAACATCAATGGTGCTAGTTACCTGCGGCTGCCCTGGGTCAATCCTTACATGGAAGGTGCCACACCAGCCATCTACCCTTTCCTTGACTCGCCAAATAAGTATTCACTGAACATGTACAAGGCCTTGCTACCTCAGCAGTCCTACAGCTTGGCCCAGCCACTGTATTCTCCAGTCTGCACCAACGGGGAGCGCTTTCTCTACCTGCCACCACCTCACTACGTCAGTCCCCACATCCCGTCTTCCCTGGCTTCCCCCATGAGGCTTTCGACTCCCTCTGCCTCCCCAGCTATCCCACCCCTGGTCCACTGTGCAGACAAAAGCCTGCCCTGGAAGATGGGTGTCAGCCCCGGAAACCCTGTCGAGTCCCATGCTTATCCCCATATCCAGAACAGTAAACAGTCTAGAGTACCCTCTGCCAAGGTGGTCACCAGTGGCCTGCCTGGGGACACGGCGCTCCTGTTGCCCCCCTCTCCTCGGCCTTCACCCCGAGTCCACCTTCCCTCTCAGCCCACTACAGACACCTACTCCGAATTCCACAAGCACTACGCCAGGATCTCCACCTCTCCTTCAGTTACTCTGTCGAAGCCATACATGACAGTCAGCAGTGAGTTCTCCGGGGCCAGACTCTCTAACGGCAAGTATCCAAAGGCTCCCGAAGGGGCTGACAGTGCCCAGCCAGTTCCCGGGCACACCCGGAAATCAGTGGGTCAAGACAGAAAAGATGGCGGCTCGCCGCCTCTGTTGGAGAAGCAGACGGTTACCAAAGACGTCACCGACAAGCCACTGGACTTGTCCTCTAAAGTGGTGGATGTTGATGCTTCCAAAGCTGACCACATGAAAAAGATGGCCCCCACGGTGCTGGTCCACAGCAGAGCTGGAGGCGGCTTGGTGCTCTCCGGAAGTGAGCTGCCGAAAGAAACATCTCCAGGAAATGGCTGTGCTATCTATAGATCTGAAATCATTAGCACCGCTTCCTCGTCCTGGGTGGTGCCGGGGCCAAGTCCTAATGAAGAAAGCAATGGCAAAAGCCTCCCGCTGAAAAACAAGGCCTTGGACTGGGCAATACCCCAGCAGCGGAGTTCATCATGCCCCCGCATGGGTGGCACAGACGCTGTGGTCACTAATGTTTCGGGGTCAGTGTCGAGCGCTGGCCGCCCGGCGTCAGCATCGCCAGCCCCCAATGCCAACGCTGATGGCAGCAAGACCAGCAGGAGCTCTGTGGACACCACACCATCCGTCATTCAGCACGTGGGCCAGCCCCCCACCACGCCTGCCAAGCACAGCGGCAGCACCAGCAGCAAGGGCGCCAAAGCCAGCAACCCAGAACCGAGCTTCAAAGCAAACGAGAATGGCCTCCCGCCAAGCTCAATATTTCTGTCTCCAAATGAGGCGTTCAGGTCCCCACCTATTCCCTATCCCCGGAGTTACCTCCCGTACCCAGCGCCTGAGGGCATCGCTATCAGTCCTCTCTCCTTGCACGGCAAGGGACCTGTCTATCCTCACCCGGTTTTGTTGCCCAATGGCAGTCTCTTTCCCGGGCACCTTGCCCCCAAGCCTGGACTGCCCTATGGGCTGCCTACGGGCCGGCCGGAGTTTGTGACCTACCAAGATGCGCTGGGGTTGGGCATGGTGCACCCCATGTTGATACCTCACACGCCCATAGAGATCACTAAAGAGGAGAAACCAGAGAGGAGGTCCCGATCCCACGAGAGAGCCCGCTACGAGGACCCAAGCCTCCGCAACCGGTTCTCCGAGATGTTGGAAGCTAGCAGCACCAAGTTGCATCCCGAAGTCCCCGCCGACAAGAACCTAAAGTCGAGCCCCAGCTGGAATCCAGGGAAAACTGCCCTCAAAAGTGACAAGCTTGTCTATGTCGACCTCCTCCGGGAAGAGCCAGATGCTAAAACTGACCCAAACGTGTCCAAACCCAGCTTCACAGCGGAGAGCGTGAGCCAGAGCACTGAGCCCAGCAAGCCCCCGACTGATCCGGCCCTGCAGCCGCATCGAGATTTCCTCACCCTCCGAGAGGAGCTGGGGCGCATCAGTGACTTCCATGAAGCCTACACATTCAAACAGGCTCCAGGCCAGTCGGTCTTCAGCCTGAGCAAGGAGAATGTTCCAGCGGGGACCAACAAGGAGAACCTGGGGCTGCCAGTCTCCACTCCATTCCTGGAGCCCACTCTGGGCAGCGAGGGCCCCACTGTAACTTTTGGTAAAACCCAAGAGGATCCCAAACCATTTTGTGTGGGCGGTGCCCCACCGAGTGTGGACGTCACCCCCACCTATACCAAAGATGGAGCTGATGAGGCGGAGTCTAATGATGGCAAAGTTCTGAAACCGAAGCCATCTAAGTTGGCCAAGAGAATCGCAAACTCCGCTGGTTACGTGGGTGACCGATTCAAGTGTGTCACTACTGAACTGTACGCAGATTCCAGTCAGCTCAGCCGGGAGCAGCGCGCACTGCAGGTGAGTTACCCCCCTTCCCACCGAATAGCAGTAACTTTACCAGTTGTCAGTTTTTTAATGTGTAAAGAGGTTGGGGGCGTATGATAGGGCAGGACACCAGGCAGAGTTGGTTAACGAAGCTTATGGTAATTTAAATGTATGAAATGTGTCCAATAAGGGGACGTGAGTGGTAGGTAGCGCTTAGATGGTTCATGTGTCTGGGTACTTTTAAGTTATTCTGTAGATTTTAAGAGAACTCCGCTGGAATGCTGATAAGGGAAGTTGTAATTATTGCCAAGGCTATCTAAAGACTGTGTGACGTTTACCTATCAATTGCTTTGATTTCTCTGCCGTTACTGTATGTTAACAAATAGACTTAGAAGTGCTGCTTAGAATGCCTTACATGATAATTGGTGGAGGTTGTAGCAGCCGCATGTCTGTGGGATTCATGCAATTTTTCTTCCACCAAAAAAAAAAAATAAAATAAAGCTCGCTTAAAGAAATAGAGTATGTATTTAACTTGCTAGTGAATTATGATAGATGTTGTATAGGAATTTCCTTAAGATATTTTACTTTTAATTAAGAGATATATAAAGCCAAATTGTTTTGCAATGTTAAGAAAAAATTGGTTTATGCTTATAAAAATGGATGAAGTTATCTAAATGATCCATTGAGTGCCCATTTTAATTACATAGATGGAAGGATTACAAGAGGACAGTATTTTATGTCTACCCGCTGCTTACTGTGAGGTCAGTTCTTCAAATTTTTATTACTAGAATCTTACATAAACCTTTTGAGTTAAATTTCATTTCCAAATATACAAAGGGAAGTTTGTGGGCCATGGTCGTCTTTATTCATTGTGCATTTCGTTTTCCTTTCTGTTGTTTTTTTTGTTTTGTTTTCTCTGCGTTGTGTTTTTGTTTTGTTTTATTTACCTTCCAAAGAGAATGTCTGTCTCTGTGCACTCGTGTATGTATGGTTATACATACACACTGCATATATATATATATATATATCTATATACGTATGACTTTATGAATAAAGAATGGGACTCCTTATATTTAGATACTCTTAAATTTGTATCTGTTAAATTTTAAATTATCTCGGTATCGTAAATTGTGGTTGGTTTTGGGCGAACTTTTCTTTGAAAATACTTTCCTTTAAGGTAAGGCAAATGAAATAGCTTTTATGGTAAGGTGTTGTTGTTTTTTTTTTTTTTCCATCTCCATTCTCTTTCTAGCGTGCAATGATGCGCTTCTCAGAGTTGGAGATGAAAGAACGAGAAGGTGGCCACCCAGCAACCAAAGACTCGGAGGTGTGCAAATTCAGCCCAGCCGATTGGGAAAGGTTGAAAGGAAACCAGGACAAAAAGCCAAAGTCGGTCGCCCTGGAGGAGGCCATTGCGGAGCAAAATGACAGCGAGAGATGTAAGTCACCCCAGGCGATTTCTGTGTGGTACCTCAGTTGTGCATCTGTGAGACCTGGGTGATTGTGCTCCTAGAACTTGTGTGTGTGTTGGGGGAGGGGAGCACATGGTATAGTGGTGCCAGGAGGAGTGATTCACTTACAGTGGCCACCTGTCCAGTTGGCGGCAGCTTGGAGAAAGACTACCCTTGCCACCTGAGGAGTGAAGGGTTAATTGTCCTTGTGAACTTTGTAGCATTGGGGAATGAGACACTGCTCAAGGATAGATATACTGTTCCCACTGGTAACAGTGTGGTACAGTATAGCAGAGTGGGGACCTGGAGCCGTAAGTGTGGCTAGCCTGTGTTCTGTTTTGTATGGATACATTTTTTTGTAGCAGTTGACTAGAGGCAGCTCCCCACCCCCACTGCAAGTCTCCTGTGGAATGGCAAGTGCTTGTGTTCTCCCTCCAAAGGCAGAGTTTTTATTGAAAAGAGGCAAAGGAAGATGGAAGAAACCATAAACATGGGCATGATTTTTTTTTCCTCTGGCAGGCCCCTTTGCCATCATTGTGGTGGACAACACCATGCCAGAGCTTGGTACAAATGAGGGTGTTCTTTCCACGAAAACGGAGACTTGATTATGTTTTGGAGACCAGATGTGGAGAGAAAGCTAATGCTGTGCTCAGGTCATCTCTGTGGCTGGTTCTATCCACCCCCCCGCGGTTGGTTTTTGTTTGTGTGTCTTTTTGGGTTTGCTCCTGAGACTTCCAGGTGGATAAGATATGTTGGCAGCAAGTGGATGTTTCTGTGTGTGCCTGAGGTCTGAGTCCACCCTGGACCTCAGAAAGCTCGCTGGTAAAGGTGAAATAGGGCCTCTGGGTGAACATGGGTGCGTCTGAGAGCTTTGTGTCGTTGGATGTCAGTCATCCTAGTGCCTGGTGGGGTTCAAAGAATGCGTAGTTTTCTCTCTGCCCCCTGCCCTGCATCCTCAGCTCTTCCTTGAGGTCAGACAAGGATCTGTGGTCAGGGTTATGGCTGCGCCTCACCAGGACCGGTTTGTTCTGCACTAATCCCTGAAAGAGCACTTTCTGTTGCTAGTCAGTGATGGCCTTCCCCATGTGGTGGGAACTGTTGATGTACCTGCAGTAAAGGTACTCTTACTTCACCTCAGCAGGGTGAGGGGGGGCATGGAGAGTCCTGGCGGCTCTCCAGTGAGGCAGAAAGAAGCTTCCCTCCTCACCATGCTCTCTGCAGACACACAACCCTTTCTTCTGACTTGCTCCAAAATGCCAGCTGTGGGCAAGTTTCTCAGAGAGACCTGGTGGAAATGAACAAAGCTGAGTTAATGCAAAGGTGCCGCTCCAGGAGGAGGGACTGCCTTCAAGATAGAATCCTGCTCTGGTGAGGAGGACTGGAGGAAGGGAGTGGGAAGTGAGCCAGTCTCGAGTCCTCTGGCCCATTCTCCGGTTTTCCAGTAACTTGGCCAGACCCCAGGATGACCACTGCCCATCACATGTCAATGGTCTCACCCTGGCCTTTTCCCAAGAAAAGTTAGATTCTTTCTCATTGAATCTAGAGAGCTCAGTGTCATCTCTGGGCAGAGGAGCCCAGGCCCCAACTGATTTGGAAAGTGCTCCTTTCCACCCGCCAAGCTCAGGCTGTCCTGAAGCACTTAGGACACAGCCCAGTAAGCCATAAATCACCCTGTGGGCAAGACAAGGTTTGGGGAGATCGAAGGGGACTCTGGTTTAAGGATTGTGGCAATGGAGGAGGTGCGTCATCACCCCCAGTCTTCTGGGAACTTTGTGGCTTGTGGTTGGTCTAGTGGAGAAGCCTAGAGGAGCTGTTGTCCTTGTCGCTGCCTGCTCCTCCAGGGGACAGCAGGTGCTGGGTCCATTCAGATGCAAATAAATGGGTCATGTCCTTTTGGCCTTCTGGCCTTCACGTCTTGCGGTCCACATGCGCTTAGCACCCTCCGCCTTGGTTCCCTTCTCGTGGGGCCAGTGTGTCCCAAAGCTGAGCTGTGAGCAAGTGGGAGCTAGGACAGATACAGGATGTCTTCCCAGGCGTTTTATGGCAGGTCTTGGCCACCCAGTTGTGGGTCCCTTTCTTGGGGGGCCGGGGGGCTCACTTAAGAGACATGAACTGACTTGAAAACATGACTGTCAGGGTTTTTATTTATTCTTCATGAAAGTAGGAGTAGACAGCCACATTGTTTCAGTAGTTCAGCAAATGAGGAAGCTCCTCAGACTTGGAAGTTCATCAGTAAAAGTCGTCAGTGACACTGGGAAGGAAGATGGGGAGGGACAAAGGGGCATCTGTCCCTTTCTTCTCTAACTTGGAAGAACCACCACCCTTGGTCAGGATTCCTTAGGACCTGCTCAGGACCAGTCATGGGGCAGGGACTAGAGGAAACCTGAGCCAATGGCTTTTAGGAAACTTTCTTCTGAAGGAAGACCTGTGTGTTTTGTTGAGTTAGGAAGAGATATGCCCCAGGCCTTTTCTGAGGGTATAAATTTTAACCTTTTAGAGGGTGTAAGTTTTGACAAGGTTTGCCTTTACTGGAGGTGATATGGCTATCTGCGGAGGAGGGAATGGCAATTCAGGGGCACCCCAGCCCCTCAAACTTTCCCATCTTATTTAGGGCTCACTGGGTGGCCATAGCTCACTAGTGGTGAGGGTGCTTTGTTGCTATGGTGACTTGTAAATGTTGCCATGGTGATGCCTTTGTGAGATAGTGCTATGGCACAATCATGATGAAATTATGGGATGTATATGCTGTGAGTCATATGACCATGTGCAGGAAGGAGGTGTTAAACCACAAACAACACAGCCACAGCCACATCTGCTTAGATCACGTGACCAAGGGCCGCATGGTTTTCCACTTTTTGGAGGGTTGAAAGTAGGAGCAGCCATGGCAGATCCTGATGATTAGGACCTGGATCTCTCTGTGTCTCCTTTGCCCTCGCACGTGGTAACCCTATGGGATTTTGGCCCAGTCTCGCAGAGGAGCTCTGGGTCCAGGGCCTCTCCTGACTGCTGGCTACATCTTGGGCAGTCACAATGGGTGTTCTGGATTACTAAGACCTGAGTGAGGTCATACTAGATTTTAGCGACTTCGCTGGGGAATCAGAATCTTCACCCTAAGGGGCTCAGTGGTTGGTGAATGGGTGGAGGATGGGGCCTTGTTTGGGAAAATATACTTTTGTGAAATGGGCAAAAAAGCCATGGGAGAGGGTTCCTGCTGCTAGTTCAAGAGGCTGAGGTGCAGGCATCACCCTGTAGGGTCTCTAAGGACCAAGCAGACGGGCTTGTTTGGAGGAAAAGGTGCACCATTCGTCACTGGCAGCTGAGTAGGAGTGGTGGATGGGCAACACTCTCTCTGTCCCGACCCGACTAAGGCGGCTCTGGGAGCCCAGGCAGCTTTCACCAGGTAGGAGTCTTGGAGGAGACAAAGATCATCTTTCAGGGGTGGCTCTTGTTCGCCAAGTCATCACTGGTCTTCTAGATGGCTGTCTCTGGGGAGTCAATGCTGGCTCAGTGGCAGAGGGTTGGCTAGGCGAGCTGTCACCTAATTTCTGCAGAAGGTTGCAGTGAGGACAAAAACTCCAGCGGGAGTATTTTGGCCTCCACTTGCCCCAGCAAGCTGCCTCTTAAGGTATATTGAGACTTAAGATCTAGGTGACTAGGAGACCTGGGGGTAAAATGGAACCTGTGGAAGTAAACTGGAAACACTGGACTGAGAGTTTCTTGATCTGCTTGGAAGACATTTCCGGTGTGGGCAGAGGCCATGGGGCCACTCACTGGCTGACACAACTACCTGAATGTGACCCAGTCACCCCTGACTTTCATACCTCTTGGTTGGAACCAACCTTCCTACCCAAAATGGGGGGGGGGTGTATACTTTCAAAGGGTGGTTCCTAAAACAGCCTCTCTCTACTGCTTTCCCATGGGCTCTCAGGGAAGGTTGTCTGGACTAGAGGCGTCAAGTGGTATAACTAGGGGGACTCTTGACTTAAAACTTGCAGCTAACCCAGCATGAGAGTCTTGGCATCCTTTTTTAAAGTGATTTCTCTGGCCATTCCCCTTTACCCTGCTAGATCCCTGAAACCCAGCCCCCAGAGGAGGGTTGAGTAACATCCCCACTTCCCAACTGCTGAAGGGCGGGGCCAAGTTGTAAAGTGCACTGTTACCTCCAGAATGGTTAGAAGAGGGCCACAGAGCAGACGGTGAGAGCCACAGTCCATGGCTGGCATGGCTGCCTGGTCTGGGCCAGAGGTTTGGGAGAGCAGCGACTTTTATTCTGTTTCCTCCCAGGACACTGCCCGCACAGCGAACATTGGCAGTGTTTTGGGGGGGTGTACTCGAGAGGGTGGAGGGAGGGGAATGTTGATGACTTCCCCTAATTCTCACAGACAGCGGTCCCCCTCTGTCCTGCCTCAGGATGCCCCTCAAGAGAAAGTGAATGGCCACTGTTCACCATTGGGAGACCACTAAATGGCTGAAACGCTCCCCAGAGATAAGGGATGATGGAGCTTGCCCCAAAAGTAGGAGTGCTCTTTGAAGGGGCCTGAGGAGGAGTGGGTTCAGCATACGAGGAGTGTGTTTATGATTTCACCTAGAAGTTAACTTCGCCACTTAGTTCAGTGATATGGAAATAACAAATGCGCGCCGCCACCTCCCCTCCCCACGGTGATGTAAGATTGTCATGGGGTTAGCCCCTTATATCACAGTGACTATTTGGAATTATTTGGTTCTCAGAAAGAATTGTGACCAAGGTCAGGCACGGTGGCACGTGCCTTTAATCGCAGCCTACAGAGCGAGGCTGAGTCTTAGGAATCGCTTGAGTCCTCGGGTTTGAAACCCACCCGGGGCAACATATAATGAGATCTAATCTCAAAAAATAGCTGGGCATGGCGGCACGCGCCTGTAATCCCAGCTACCTGGGAAGCTGAGGTTGGAGATCACTTGAGTCCGTGATACCACGGGCAACGTGAGCCTGTGTTCTCTGGGCAAAAGAGCGAGACCTAGTCTCAAAAAAAAAAAAAGTGACCAATAAAGTAGTCCGTGAGCTACTTCTTAGGTGAGAGCAAAAGTATATAGTGATGTTGGCTGAGCCGGCTGAAGGGGAAAGCCCCAGTCAGTGCAGGATGGGGCAGAGGGCATAGAGGTGGCACTCGCAGTGTTGGAGTAAGCAGTTTAACCAGTGCTGAAAGGACACGTGGCAATGAAGGCACGAAGTCTTGTCTTTGGAATGTCCTTAGATACTTGTGTGTAGCTCTGTGTGTTGTCACCAAGAGGCTGGTGTCTTGGGGGCCTTCCTGGAGAGGAAATGGAAACACCCCATGGTTCAGCAGTGCACTCCCCCCTACCCATGTCCTAGCGAGATGAGCGGTCCTCGGGTTGAGTACTCGGAAACTGCCTGACCCTGGTGCCTACACCGGGAACTGCTCCTTTGTGCCCTCTGCCGGGATCCCTTTCCAAGACCCCCTGGTCTCCCAGGTTCCCTGCCTCCAACACACTTTGCCGCACCTTTTGCTTCATCTCCCCTGTTGTCTAAGTGAACGTTGATGTTACCCCTTCTGGAGATGACATTTTGGGGATATTTGGTCTCTATTGTATCAGCTTTCCTTTTATTTCAAAATAATGACCTCAGCAGATGTTTCCATAGAGATTTTTAGGTCAGCCCCGGCCTGGTTAGATCTTGCCGTGGGGTCACCCGCCATCTGTGGACAAGGGCCCTGGAGGGGACCCGAGCACCATCAAAGATGTGTCGGGCAGGGATTTCTTTCATGATGCATGAAAAAAAAAAAAAAGAAACAAGAGTGCTGATGCCTCATCCCCTTGATTTTCTCATGCCCTGACTCTCAAAGGGTAGAAAGTTGTGAGTGGTACATGCCTTGCTTTCCGCGTTACTTGCCCACAGTCCTGCTGTCCTTCTCTGGGAAGTCCTGTTTCTGAAGGGGGCAGTGGCAGATTATGGAGGGTGTGGAGATGCCAGCTCCCCGAACTACCTTCCCATGGTGACCTGTGGCTCTGCATTTCTGTATTCTTGTCTCCCCTCCCCCAGGCGAGTATGATGCTGGAAACAAGCACGACCCCTTCGAGGCCCCGGAGGACAGAGACCTGCCTGTGGAGAAATACTTCATGGACAGACAGCCTGCCAGTGAGCAGCCTGCCGACCAGGCGGCTGCAGACTCACCGCACAGCCCCACCCTCCGGCTGGAGCGAAAGCGCAAAGTCTCAGGTGATAGCAACCACACTGAGACCCCTGTGGATGAGCTGTCCGAGGACCCTTTGCTGAAAGCCAAGCGAAGACGGGTCTCCAAAGGTGAGCTCAAACAGCTTCGTTGACCTGGGGGTGTGGCCAAAGGTGGATGGACAGGAGATGTGCCCACCTAGCCACAGGGTGATTGGGAAGTCGCGGGCAGACTCCCCTTCTGGAGTCCCACCCCCACCCTTAGCCCTAGGGAAGCCACTCGCACCTCCCCTCCTCCCAAGCCAGATTCAGGAGCTCAAGCCCCGAAGTGGCCCATGAAGGCAGACCCCCTCCCAAGATTTGGGGGTTGAGGTCAAGCAGAGACTGTAACCATACCCCTCCCCTCCTTCCCTCCCCCCGCCCCTCATTAGTGATGCTTAAAAGAGTTTGTTCCCCCCCCCAGGGGGCTTTTTGATTAATTTGTAGTTATTTCTCCATTAGATGACTGGCCTGAGAGGGAAATGACAAACAGTTCCTCTAACCACTTAGAAGAGCCACATTATAGTGAGCTGACCAACCTGAAGGTGTGCATTGAATTAACAGGGCTCCATCCTAAAAAGCAACGCCACTTGCTGCACCTTAGAGAACGGTGGGAACAGCAGGTGTCGGCAGCAGAGGGCAAACCTGGCCGGCAGGGCAGGAAGGAAGTGACCCAGGCTGTGCAGCCTGAGGTCGCTGCCCAGGGCAATAGCATCACCGAAGAGAAGCCTGGCAAGAAAAGGGCAGAGACGAAAAGCAACAGAAGCTGGTCAGAAGAGTCTCTCAAATCCAGCGACAATGAACCAGGTACATAGAGCCTACCCCTGGAAGGCTCCTCCCGCTCCTGCAGGGCGGCCGCCCACTTCTTGGCGAGAGGGCCCTTGGTGGAGCCTGAGCACAGGAGAAGTTGACTGGGATGTGACAGGCAGGGAGTTCATTCATACTGTTCCTGTACGTTTACACTTCCTTCTGGAATGTGCAGGGAAGGGAGCCCAACTCCTCAGGTTATTCCTTACCCAGCCTATGGCTAGGCAGCAAAGGAAGTCTGGGTGACCCCCCCAGGGGGCTTGCCAGCAGCTTCATTCTAGCCTCAGGCTGTGTCTGGTGGTCAGGTCCTGTTCATCCCAGGTCCTGATCATCTGGGCCCCCAGTGAGTGGGAGCGGGAAAGCAGGAAGGACTGGCTTCTGCCCTCAAGTCCCAGCCCTTTGAAGAACTTGCCACTTGGCTTTTGTGGCTTGACCTATTTGCCGTTTGAATGTGGGATAATTAAAATATTAATGCTTTGAAAACATAATTGGTATATCTTTAAAAAACTGAAGCCGCTCCAGTGATCAGTGCTAACAATGGGCTTTTCTTTCTACACCGGCTACAACTGTGTAACGCCTGCTTCTTCTCTCCCCCCCCCACCCGCCTGCCCGCCACCCCCTCTGGATTCAGGCTTGCCTGTGTTCTCCGGCTCTCCGCCCATGAAGAGCCTTTCATCCACCAATGCAAGCGGCAAAAAGCAGACTCAGCCAAGCTGCACACCAGCCTCGAGGCCGCCTGCCAAACAGCAGAAAATTAAAGAAAATCAGAAGACAGATGTGCTGTGTGCAGACGAAGAAGACGATTGCCAGGCTGCCTCCCTGCTGCAGAAATACACCGACAGCAGCGAGAAACCATCCGGGAAGAGACTGTGCAAAACCAAGCACTTGATCCCACAGGAATCCAGGCGGGGCTTGTCACTGGCAGGGGACTACTACGTGGAGAATGCTGATGGCAAGGTACCACTTACCCCTCACTTCCCCTGCGTCTGTAAGCATATCCCACCCTATTGCTCCTTTGCTTCTGGGGACAAAGCATTCCTTTTCTGGACTCCTCCCTGAAACGTCAACACTCCCCCCCCCCGCCCCCCAGTTTTTAAGGGGCAAGTCTCCAGGTGGTAGGGAAGTTTCAAACCAGTAAGAATAAACCCTTTTCCCACCCTCCTCCCACACTCCGCTTACCCACAAACAAAAGGGAAGAGTGCCTTCTCCACTCAGGTTGGTAACACGGGAGGGAGGGAAAGAGGCCTGTGTGGGAAGAGGGTTCCTAAAGTCTGGGCCGTCCCGGTTTCGTAATAGGTGACCTTCCGGAGATTCAGAAAGCGGCCTGAGCCCAGCTCCGACTATGATCTGTCACCAGCCAAGCAGGACCAAAAGCCCTTCGACCGTTTGCAGCAATTGCTACCGGCTTCCCAGTCCTCGCAGCTGCCACGCTCAAGTTCCCCTCCCGAGACCACCCAGTCTCGCCCGATGCCTCCGGAAGCACGGAGACTCATTGTCAATAAAAACGCCGGCGAGACCCTCCTGCAGCGCGCCGCCCGCCTTGGCTATGAGGTGAGTCTCCTTGTGGGTGCCTTA
Source organism: Uropsilus gracilis (assembly GCA_004024945.1). Classification (NCBI taxonomy): domain Eukaryota; kingdom Metazoa; phylum Chordata; class Mammalia; order Eulipotyphla; family Talpidae; genus Uropsilus; species Uropsilus gracilis. The sequence continues at coordinate 38,414 of PVHY01005502.1, forward strand.
GATTCGGGGAGCACACCAGCTGCGGGGGGGGGGTGCTGAGAGCCCAGCCTCCTCCACGTCTGGGGCTGGGCTGGGGGTTCCAGCAGGATGTTTGCGTTAGACCAGCTCTCGCGCTGCTGCCTACTCTTTGGTGCCCTGTTCAATCGCGGTGTGAAAAGAAAGGCCTCTCTGATGTTCAGTTCGTGTTCAGGCAGGTAGGCTGCCTCGGCATCCTCCAGTCTCGCTCACTTATCTCTGATATAAAATCTGACATAACCCAGGGCTTGGCGACTGGACGAATTTTAATGAGACCTTTTGGATTTTGATTTGCAAGGGGGGGGAGAAGTTACTAGCTCTATTTGGGGTTGCTTGTGCTGTCTCATAGACCTGTGCTCCCCCACAGGGGCACCACAGGGAAGTGTCTGTGCTGGGGCGGGTGGGGGGGAGGGGAGGTTGGACTGTCTCAAACAGCTGATAAGGAGGGGTGAGGTAGGGGACTCAACTTTGGCCCAAACTCTCAACCTCCCTCCCCCCAGCATGGCCAGTGACAGTGAAAGCTTCTTTCTCTGCAGCATTATAGAATAAGGCAGCATCTATCTCTAAGCCCATGTGATCTGTAGTAACTCATTTTACCCATCTCACATCTCCGTGTGGTGGCAGCTACTATTACCCTGCTTTCAGGCATGGAAACTGAGTCCCCAGCAGGGTTCAGTGACTTGTACAAGTAGCAATTGAAGCCTGACTCTCACAGCCCACCCCTCCCCCACTCACTCCTGGCTCGCTTTTGAATTGCCCTTTTTACAGTTCAAAACCTCTGTGAGATAGATTATTCCCTCTGCCCTGTACGTCTCCCCCACCACACTTGTCAGTTGAAATTGTGATGTAATAGCCCACAGGGCAAAGGCACTTTTTTAATGCTGGCATCAGCCCACTGGGAGTTGAGCAGCGAAAATAAAATGCGGCTCGAAAATAAAATGCGGCTGGGCAAGCTGAGCACCGAGGTGTGGGTGAGTGCGGGCTGGCAGGACCCGGGGCTGGCAGGACCCAGACTGGCCCTGGGTTCGAATGAAGGCTCATGGCACTTGCCTGCAGCCTTGTCTCCCACACTCCAGCAGCTCTGTACTGCCATCCGTTGCACCCACCTCCACTCCAAGCACACCCCAGAGGACTTGCGCAGCTAGAAAGTTAGGAGCTAGTACCCGCAGTATGACCCTTTAAAGACCTAGCCCTTAGGGATCACGGTTCGAGTCCCGCCTGGGGCCCGTAGCAAGACCTTGTTCCAAAAAAATAGCTGGGCGTTGTGGTGCGTGCCTATAATCCCAGCTACCTGGGAAGCTGAGGCTGGGGATTGCATGAGTCTGTGGTACCCCGGGCAACGTGAGCCTGCAGTTCCACGGGCAAAAATAGCGAGACCTAGTCTTAAATAAATAAACAAACAAATAAATAAATAAAAGTAAAAAATAAAGACCTAGCCATTTCTTACTTTGAGGGTGTTTTGGTCGTTGGTTGAATATGCTGTTTGTATCAACATGTCTCTTTTGGAAACCTCCGGGTTACTTGGAGAGAACTCTAGAATGATTTGCAGTTGATATCCAAGTGAGTAGCTTCCTGGGAGCCGATAGTGGCAGTCCCTAAGAGGGACAGGGTGGATGTTGCATGTGGCACTGAGGTAGACCCGAGTGCCTGGTGTGCGCTCATTTACTAGTCATGGTTGAGAAAATAGACTTTTGCGCTTTCAGCAAGTACTGGGTGGGGGAGGGGTGAGGTTTCAGGGCATTAGAGCAGCCTGCTCTAGTTGCCACAGAGGACGGGGCTCTTGACCTTGTCTTTGATCTTGGTGGTTCCACCGGTCTGCCTCTGGGACGAGAGACCTGTGTTGGTCCTATCAGGAACTTTTCTGTTTTAGTGGTTTTCTTACAGTTGGTGGGTCTGAGGGCCTGGGTGAGGGTGCACTTGAGCCTTTCTTTTCTTTTCTTTTTTCCCTTTTTGGCCAGACCTTTGACACATAGTGGCCTTGGGAATGTTTGTGTCAGGCCAATTTTTGCTTTCTTCATCTGTAAATTTCAATATGTATATTGCAAAGCTGAGGACTTCCTTCTCAGCTCTGGAGGATTTTCTTAGGCAGAATTGTAACTGTTGGAAGGTTGGTCCAGTCAAGCAGCTTAAACCTTGAAGGATGAATTTTCTTCCCCCACTGAAAGTGTGGTTTGAGTGCACAGGTTTGAGGGGACTTTCTCTTGAGGTCACTCTCCCTGGCTAGAGACACTGAAATGTCTGTATCGGCTGTCTACGCCCTCAGGTCGTGTTAATCTGATTTCTTGAGCTTTAGGAACACTTTGTCCTCAGCTTTGTGTTAAGTCCAACCACTTGCATAGCTGGAGATGCTCTCAAACCTTTCTCTCCTGGAAAGGAAGACTTAGGTTTCTTAGCCTGAAAGGCCAGCGTGCAACCGCGTGCTTGTGCGTTCTGAGGTGATGGTGAAATTTTCTATGAATTGAATAAATCATGTTTTTAAAAAAGTTAATGAGGCATTTAATTAATTAACAATGTCGAGTTTATGGCCTTTATGGTTACATTTTGCTGTTAATGGCATTGGCTTATAGCCGCTTAACAGAGAATTGTCCAACAAAAACAGTTTGATTTTGTTTGGGAATGGGTGGGCTGCCCCTTCAAACACTCCTATTTCTAGCGCAGAAAATAAGTCAAGAAATGTATTGGGTCTCTTCTCTGGCCTCTTCAGCCTTTTCTCCAATTATTGGTGTCAGGGGTTGCCATCAGTTTAGAGAGCATAGTCAGCTCACTTGGCCCCAACAGAGAGGGGGTCTGCTTCTCAGGCTAGATTACGTCGCTTTCACTGGGGCCCTGAACCGGGCCTTTTTGAAGCTTCCCAGTCGAGCCGACACCAGAAGGCCTGAGTTTACACTTTTCCTTGGAAGGAAAGTTCCACCTTTCCTTCTTGATATCTTGGAGGTTTCCGTAAGATAATAGGAGACATACACTGTTGGGGAAATGAGAAGCCATGTCAGCAGCTCCCTGGTGTCAGTGTGATTGAATTTAAGATGCTTGTGGCAGAAAGAGAGGATTCCTACTGCCTCTGCTGCCATCCTCCAGAAATAGAGAATTGACTCACCCATCAGCTTTGGCATCAGCTTTGGCCTCCTTTCATTTCTAGATACTCTCCGGTCACCCCTGGTAGCCAAGAAGGTTTCCAGGTGACGGCCATAATTGTCAGCAAATAATCCTGGGCTGATGGGACACCAGGCAGGCCGCTGGGACCTGGGCGAATTGATCTGTGCACAGCAGTCAGTGGCTCTCAGACCTGATTCCAGAGCCACGTGACAAGCCCTCTCTCTGGCTCGGGCACACAACTCATTAGCTTGCAGCCGTCCACTCGGGTCTGGCCAGTGAGGGCCTGCTAAAGGAGCAGCAGCTTCACGCGGTATCCTGGATACCAGGGCTCAGGGCAGGTGGCCTGGAAGCCCAGAGGATTGTGGGCTTCCTGGCAGGTTAGGAACTGAGTGAAGAGACGCATTTGTGGTCATGCCTTTTCTCTTCCTCTGCTTGTTTTGGAAGGGAACTGCCATAGTGACCCAAGGCAGCAGAAGACCAATGACCAAGTTGATCAGCTTGTAACCTTAGGTTTGCAGTATATGGAACATGGTTAGCTCCTAAGCGGCTGGTCACCTTGAGTGACATGTCCTAGAAAGGGAGAAGTGCTTCAGAACCAACACCACACCTCTGGGTAGCTAGGATGACCCCTGTGTTAGCTTTAAGTTATTCAAGAGTTGACACAGGGAGATCTGCTCTCCCTACTAGGCAGTTGGTTATCTGGCCACCTGTGGGCTCTGCTTATGGACGAGCTCTTTGCCGGGTGTGTGACTGGGAGAATAGTGCCACATGTTTGCCGGTGGCAGTCGCTGTTCTGTGTGTTTGAAAACTTTCTTAATCAAGGTAATAAAACAATGAATAAATTACTGCTCTGCTTACTGGGAGCGGCTCATATTAATATTTTAACATGCCAAGGAAGTAAGATTAATAACAGTGATTCTACTGCAAACTGTTGACACAGAACACCTTCTGAGAAGGGGGCAGGGCACACTTGTTTTATTCAGTTTTTGAAATGTGTAGGTTGTGGTATGAAGTCTATCAGATCTCTGTCATTAACTTAAGTAAATATGAAGATATTATATTGATTCATCTCTGATTGAACTGGAGAGCGAGGCCAAACAGAAAATGGGGTGATGGTGAAGCATTTTGTGTAGATGATATATGTGGTGCAGAGAAGAAAGGACCCCTCCCCCCCCTTTGACTCCACTTAACATGCAGGCAGAAGCACTTGTGGCCCAACCGCAGATTCTGGGTCTTTACAGGGGTGTGAGGATCTGGCTACCCCAAGTCTCCCACCCTCCTCTGGTTGTGGAATGTTCTCCAGGTGATTTTACTCTCACCATATAGGCCTCGGCCATCCACTTTTTTTTTTTTTTTTAAAGAGATAGGTCTCACTATGTTGCCCAGGGTAGTCTCAAACCCGTGGACTCAAGTGATCCCTAGCCTCCGCCTCGCAGGTAGCTGAGATTACAGGCGCGCAGCACTAAGCCCGGCCATACACACCTCTATCTAAACCTGTCTTGTCATCACCTCCTCAGTGGAGTGTGGAAGCCCTATAGTTCCCAATACTTTGTAATCAGTGAAGGCCCAGGTTTTAAGGTAAGTCACCAGCCTAAAGAACCCTCGAGAACATTTCCACCAAAACTTCCCATCAACTGCCCAGGGCACATTGGGCTCTCGCACCCAAGGGTGTGTACCTTTGAAAACAGCAGTCACTGCCATGCTGTGGGGAGGTCACCCTCACAAGGTTGGTCTCACAGCAACCCTCCTGCCCGCCTCCCCCACAGGAAGTGGTCTTATACTGCCTGGAGAACAAGATCTGTGACGTGAACCACCGAGACAATGCAGGTTACTGTGCCCTCCACGAAGCCTGTGCGAGGGGGTGGCTCAACATCGTGCGGCATCTCCTGGAATATGGCGCTGATGTCAACTGCAGTGCTCAGGATGGAACCAGGTCAGTGGTGGGTCTTTGCTCTCAGCTTAGTTCTGTTGGGGTATGGACAGTAGCTCTTGGGGCATGTGGGACTCCTTGAGAGGAAAGGTGGCTCATGGCATAGAGGCACATTAATGGCAAGAGTCCTCTAGTATGGAATCGGATAGGCCTTTCTGGAAAATTTACATAAAAATTTTAAAAGTCTGTCATGCTCTTCTGGGCAAAGGCCCTTGAGGGTGAAGGCATAAGTGCAATCTCACAGGCCCCAGAGAGCCGTCTGCAGGGTGGGACTTTGGGCGATGCCCTGTCTGCCCCCACCCCCGCCCTGCCCCCACCTGGACACACAGGTAGAAGGACTCTGTACCCTCCTGGAAGCGCTGCTTCTGGGCCAGAGGGTTGATCATTGATCTCTCGGTTGCCAGGCCCTAGCTTTCAGGAGAAACTTCACTTCGTCCCTAGTTTCTTTTGAAAAGGAGTACATGTCTTCTAAAAAATGATTTGACAGTTATCTGTGTTGTCTCCCACAAGTGTGAGCTTCCCCCCCCCCCTTTGAGTTATCTTCTTCTTATAGCCTATCACTTCGTAAATTCAACAAAAACATTTTCACTTTGACTCGAGTTTCTCCCTGGTCCCTGGCTTAATAGTAATGGGCGTTGAGAGTGAGGTCTGAAACAGTCCCTTCACCTGCCTGCTAAAGGATTCTGAATAGCGACACCAGCAGCAGGTATTTTCTTTCTCAGGCCAATCACTGTGCCTCAGTTTCTCAATCTGGAATGGCGGTGATACTTATACACACCTCAGTGAAATGCTGATCCTGGGTTTGGCACACACTGCATAGTTTTGCCTGGTTCGTCTTAGAGGCAAGCATTGTACACCCCTTGAAACACCCCCCCATGTCTTTCTAGGCCTCTTCATGATGCTGTTGAGAACGATCACTTGGAAATCGTCCGTTTGCTCCTCTCCTATGGTGCTGACCCCACTTTAGCTACATACTCAGGTAGAACCATAATGAAAATGACCCACAGCGAACTTATGGAAAAGTTTTTAACAGGTATGACAAATGGTTAAGAAATGTTCTTATTCAAACCCCTGCATGATCACACACATACTTCTGGCCAAAGCAAGCCACTGACCCCCTTGCCCACACTTGTTCATTTCAGTCACACTGGGAAAGGCAGCCTAGAGCTAGTGTGTCAAACAGGAGAAACACTTTCTTTTTGCATGTGAGGACTAAAGAAATTCCAGGCTAGCATGAGTTTGGGAAGACAGGGACCTGACAGGGATTGATCCCCGTGGACAGGGGAGGCAGGTCTGTGGGTTCTTGTTAGATTTAGCAGATGACTGGGTGCCAGGGAGAAGCACAGAGTGGGAGGGAGCATCTTGGCATGACAGGAAGTGACATGCCAGGCCCTTGTGAGTATTTACGGGAAAATGCCCCCTAAATCTGCCATCTCAGTTTTCTTATTTTCCTCTCCCTCTAGATTATTTGAATGACCTACAAGGTCGCAGCGATGATGACTCCAGTGGCTCCTGGGACTTCTATGGCAGCTCTGTGTGCGGTGAGCTATGTTCTGTTTAGGGCCATGAATGGGTTACAAGACCTCTCTCGCGCATGAGCGAGGAGTGGTGGGCACCATAAGTAGGACTGGACTGGGAATGAAACTGTAAAGTTTAGAGTCCTTTTCCTTTTTTGACAACAGCTGAAAACCTTGTGGCTTAATGATTTCTTTCTCCATTATTTGCCTTCTTTTAGAACCTGACGATGAAAGTGGATATGATGTCCTAGCAAATCCCCCAGGACCAGAGGACCAGGACGATGATGAAGACAATTATAGCGATGTGTTTGAATTTGAGTTTTCAGAAAGCCCCCTCTTACCTTGTTACAACATCCAAGTATCCGTCGCTCAGGGGTGAGCATGACTCTCGAGAGCTTGAGAAGTAACCAAGGTGCTCTTGGGATGGGAGGAGTTACAGTTTCCTTTAAACAGATAAGGCTGGGAATTCCTGGGTGTCCATGAACTTCATGTATGTAGATCTTATCCAGAAAAGATGTGTATTTAGGAGTGGGCACAGCATGATACAGCACATCCTCAGAGAGCAAAGGAGATTGAAGTTAGTGAGGAATTTCACAGAGGAGTCAAAAGCTTGCCTCGTTCTTTTGCCAACCACTTTGGGGAAAGGGTCCTTAGGCGTCTTCCAGTGCACTTGAGCTCTGCTGGACCATACTGATTCCTTACCCACCCCCATGATTTTAACAGAAGCATTATATAGCGCCCAGGACCATGTGTGTTCGCAGGTGTGATTAGGGTTGATCTGACTCCTGTGACCAATCCCTTGGGTTGCCCATGTCGAAAAGCATTTTCCATGTAGACAAAGGTACCTTGTGAGTGGCTTCCTCCTCAACCGCTGAAGCTATTATCACATAATGCCACTACAGCGACATGTTATTAGTAATAGGAACCACAAAGTGTGGCAGGGTGTCACACAAGGAATGCAGTATTTTCCTTCTCAAAAGTGTCATTTCCCAAAGCATTGAGGGCTGGGCTGGAGACGTGGCAAAGGAAGAGAGCCAGCCAGTCTTCTGTGCTTTCAACCCTCCATTTGGGAGGAAAGGAGGGGAGGAGATCAAACAGGCTTTTGCCGTGTACCTGTTGGGATCTAGGCTGACTGACCATGGCCAGAGCTGCATGAGCGAAGCCTTTGCCCAGCGGTGCCCATCACTGCCTGGAGCAGTGGAGCACCCAGGGACAAGCGCTGGAGCACCCAGGGACAAGGCCTGTCCGGAAGCTCTACTGCTTGTGTCAAAGTTGGTCCTCCCTAGAGGTTCTCTGACTTAAACCCAGATGAGCCCAGAGTTCCCACCACTGAAAGCAGATCCTATCTTCTAAGTATTAGGGCTGGGGGAAGGGGGGGTGCATCACATTTGCTGTCAAAGCAAAGCATAGCTGGCCCATCATTCACTGTTTGGGGGAGTGAATCACGGGTAGCACTTTTAATTTTGCCAGAAACTCAGACAAATTTCTTTTCTCTTGCATAGGCCCCGAAACTGGCTGTTGCTTTCAGATGTGCTGAAGAAATTGAAAATGTCCTCCCGCATATTCCGCTGCAATTTTCCAAATGTGGAAATTGTTACGATCGCTGAGGCAGAGTTTTACCGACAAGTTTCAGCAAGTCTCTTGTTCTCTTGCCCCAAAGACCTGGAAGCCTTTAACCCCGAGAGCAAGGAGCTGTTAGATCTGGTCGAGTTCACCAGCGAGCTTCAGACTCTGCTGGGCTCATCTGTTGAGTGGCTCCACCCCAGTGACATGGTCTCAGACGACTACTGGTGAGCTCGCCAGCCAGCCGTGTACAGTGTGTTATAGTGTTAATCCTTGTGCATATGTGTCATAATACGACTATTTCTGTAAAGAAAGGACACTATTACATATGAAAATATCTCTTCTTTATATAAGAGAAATGACTCCAGTTGGAAGGACTTAGAAACATGTTGTTTTTTTTTTTTTAAACTTTCAGTCAGTTTTTATGAAGTTGTTAAAATGTTTCTTTACTTTTCAATGCACACATACTTTGGGATATGTTTGTTTTTACTTGGGACATTTGTTTCTTTTTTTTTTAAGGAGAAAAAAAATGAGAAAAAGGAGCTCCATTCTGTGACTTAATTTCATACAAAGCTCCAGTGACAGAGGCTGTAACTGTAACTGAGTGTGTTCAGAACCAGGTGTGGTTGGTTTGGGGGAGTGAATTCGGTGAAGGCACTTGGCGATGTTGTAACTTTTATGTTTTGTTTACAGAGTACCTGCTCCGGCCAGGTAAATGCTATTGGATGTAATCCAGTAGTGTGTAATATAAATTCAAACCATATCCACACACAACAACTAATTGTATGAAACTTTTATATCCTAATTTAAAAGCTGTGAAATTAGTTTTCACGCATCAAACCGGATTGTTTATATGTTTAAACATTTTATGCTCTTATTTAAAGAAGACTTTGAGCTATTTTTTTCTGTACCCTGTAAAATACTGAAAACTAACATAATATGTTGAGGTTGCTTGAAAAATGTACATAAGACTAAAATTTTCTGAATTGTGTGTTTATGTTTGAAATCTGTGTTTTAACTTTGTAAGTAAATTCTCTGCCTTTGTATTTATATTTTACAAAAATTTTCTTAAAGGCAATAAACCTGTTGAGGAAAGGAGAAAATTGAAGTACCTTGTGTTCTATATATTCTGAAACATTATTGTCACGGAATTTTTTTTAAGTCATGTCAATGATCACTTCCTCACAGATGACTTTAAGACAATTAACGGTTTCCATAAACCAAAGCAGATTGGAGGGTTTTAGGGAAGATGTGCCCAGAATTTAATTTGGGGTTCTACCCTGTCAATTCATGGACATATATTTTGATGTCTCTCAAATCCTATTTTCCAACTCCTTTGATGTGCCCTGCTAGGCTTTTACATTAGTTAGGACCTAACGTACTACAATAGCTCCACCATGGCTTACACTTTGTCTTTAGTAGCACTTTTTTCCTGGAAATGTGTCTTTTGTTCTCTTTATTTCTTCTCTCTCCAGACCTCATGACTTCCCATTAACCTTCCAGGATCAAGTCCAAACTGCTTAACCCAATGGTAAATTCTGTCTCTTTGACCACTGTGTGCTTCTCCTGTTCTTTTTTTCAGCAGCATCCCTCTTGGGTACCGTCAGTTAGCACTCAGTTTCCACCCCACATCCTTTTATGTTCCGTAATTACAGAGGTAAAAGTCATAACTACTAGACTCCCTTGCAGCTAGGTTTCTGAAAGTTGCTCCTGCAACATCCTCCTGCTATAGTGGCTGCAAATAACAAAGGTCAGAGTGACAAGAGCTGCTTTCTGATGCCGAGATGACCATCTTTAGACAGATTATTACTGAACCCAGCGGTTCATGGTTCATGTCCCAAATTCAATTTCTTCTAGCCTTTCCAAAGATACTGTAAGCATCTAATTCTTTGTGTCAAAGCCATTTGTTTTCAGTATGATCTGAGTGCTTTCCAATCTTTCACTGAACCCTAAGAACACCAAGACAGAGCAGATAGAAGGGGATTCAGGTCAGGGAAGAGACCATGGAGATCATGTGCCTAAGTTGGGTCTTGACATATGTGGCAGGAAAGGGACCAGCAGGCTCAGCTCTGTGACTTTGCAGAAGGGGAAAGTGCAGCATAATTGGGAGTGGGGAAAATCTAGTATCTCAGATAACCAATGTGTAGATGAGAGAGAAGCACACTAGGGTTAATAAATGGATTTAAGAATGTATCTTGAAGACAAGAAACGGAACCTGAAAACAAAAGACAACCAATATGTGGTTTTGATATGTTAATTTTTAATATTGAACTAAGCATTTCTAAAATAGAGGCTCATGACATCTATGCCAAGCTCTCTCATTCTCTCCCTCCCCTATTCCAGAGTGTTTAACACTGTTAAAAGTTGGCTGATTTTTTGTTTTTTAGGAAGCCTCTTCAAACAGATGGGACAGAAGAAAGAACCAAAATAGCAAGACCATTAAAACTTACAGAAATGATATAAAGCAAAAAGACTTGTGAACCTGAACTCTACTATAGACTATAAGAGGCTCCACAGAGCCTACATTAAAGCAAAATTAACTCCAGGGCATATGTCTCTTTGTATTTGTATTTGGGCCGAAGGCAAAGGGAAGGCCAGAGGCCAACTGAGGTTTCCATCCTGAATGAAGGTCATTCTATTAATTAAATCGTACAAACAAGCAGCAGCCATGGGTTTAAAAGGTGCAAGGGAAGTAAAGAGCTGAGTTTAGGAGACATTTAAGGTTATGGTTCATGCCAGTTGGAGGGGCTATTAAACAGAAGGCTTACTGCAAGAACCATTAAGGGTGTTACAAAACATGTATGAAGAACTAAAGAACTGACCTGGAATACAGGTGAGATGAGATGAGCATGGCCTAGCAATACTTGAATGTTGAGCGAAGTCATCACTCCTCTCTAGGAACTTCACCTCGGTAGGGAGGAGATAGAGTAGATGTAGAATCTTCTCTTACAGAAATAGAAGGGAGCACAGGTGTAGACATCACAACTGGTGGGTGTAGCAGATTTCTACAGGTAAATGAGATCCCACTGGCTGCAGCAGGGTCACAAGTATAGATTCGTAGCACAACAGGTATAGAGCAGAAATGGTTCATTCAACTTCTAATGTTGTCTTAAGGGTTAAGGACAGTATGCCCTTTGTCCTGTTCACTCCCTTGGCTAGAATGTGGTTATTTATTGTCTGGGAAGCCATCTTGGACCATGAGTTGTAGATGTCAGGTGGAGAATACAATGCATTTGGAGGCATGTGGCACCTGAGAACCTGGAGACATAAAACCACTATGCCTGCTGTGCCTGTCTTTTATGTTTTGAGTTTGGGGGCAGGGGGAGATTATATTTACATCACTGTATTTCAATTTTTTCTACTACTGTCAAATCCAGTCTTAATCTTCTTACCATCTGCATGAATTTAGGCAAGTTCTACTTACTCTCTGGCTTTATCCTCTTTGTCAAATTGACACAATAATTAAAATAGCAAAAGAGAGAAAACTCCCAAATCTTCCATTAGTTGAGCTCTGCTTGACTTAATATCACATGTACACTGTGGTGTACTATGCAACTGTACAACAAAAATAGCTCTAAATTGCTTTAGAGTTTATAGTAAATGAAAAATCAAGGTAAAGGAAAGTGCCTGGTTTCTTTCCTATTAACTACAAAGGGATGAGATGTTAAAGCTTATACATATATTCCGCTCTATTTTAAAAATGAAAGAACAGATACTTTTAAGAAATGGCATTACCTACAGGGAAAGAACTGGCTACAAGGAAAAGGGTGATGGGTACAATTTTTCTGCATGTCCTTATAGATTTGAATTTAGAGTTCACATAATTCTAAACCAAAAGTAATGCTTGCAAACCAAAAGGGGAAATGAAACAAACCTAACTATCCAGTTGGCAGCACAACCTATAAGAACCATTTCAAGTGACTTCAAAACACAACAAATTGATTATGTAATCCCTTGAGAATTTACCCTGAGGACAGAAATAAATGTAAAAGCATTATAAATTGTTTTCAATAATACTATCCTTGGTAATGTCAGCATTGCTATGCTGAGATTGTCCTGTTGAAATAAAACAAAAAAAGCATTTGGTGTTGAGAACTGGAAATGTAGGATTCATGAGGTTGAACAAAAGTTACATGGTCCTGAGCTTGAATTAAAATCACTATGAACTCATGGTAAATTTTCTTTTTGAAAAAGGAGCCATTGGAAAGACTTAGAAAAAGTCGCCAAGAGAAATGAACACCACTAACTCCTAGACTCTGGTTTCTAAATACCTTTTCTTAAAAGAATGAAGGTTCCTTGAGAAATGGCTGAATCCAGTTGGGGAGGGAGACTTGGAAGGAAAGTCTGGATATGCAATAAGCTGGTGGGGCTGTGAACTTCAATCAACCTGGAAGAGCTATTGTATAAAGTGGGCTGTTGTCATAATCAGTAATATAAATAAAAATGTTCAAATATATGGATTAATAATAGTATGCAAAGCAAACTCATTGATTTCCTTTAGAGGAATGTTGGAAACCTCATTCCTTAAAAAGAAAGGGAAAATAGCTGGGCGTGGTGGCGCGCGCCTGTCATCCCAGCTACCTGGGAAGCTGAGGCTGGGGATTGCTTGAAGTCTGTGGTACCCCGGGCAACGAGAGCCTGCGGTTCCACAGGCAAAAAAAATAGCAAGACCTAGTCTCAAAAAAAAAAAAAAGAAAGGGAAAGCTAGGCATGGTGGCTCATGCCTGTAAGCACCAGCCTATGGAGTGCGGCTGGGACTAGGGATCACGGTTCTATTCCTGCCCGGGGCAACATAGCGAGACCTAGTTTCAAAAGAATAGCTGCGCATGGTGGTGTGCACCTGTCATCCCAGCTACCTGGGAAGCTGAGGCTGGGGATTGCTTGAGTCTGTGTCCGTGGTACCCTGGGGCAATGTGAGCCTGCGGTTCCATGGGCAAAAATAGCGAGACCTAGTCTCAAAAAAAAAAAAAAAAAAAATGAAGGGAAAGAATCCACACCATGTAACTTGTTCATAAGGCCTGAACAACCAGGCCTTATGAAACTCATGATGGGAAAACACATTATCAAGTAGTCTTGCCATAAAAGACAATCTAAGAACTACCGAGCACCTATAGCAGCACAACATGAGAGAAATACGGGCACCACATGTGTCATTTAGAATTTAGCTTCAGTTTAAGGTGAAAAACAGGTGAATTTAGTTTTTTTTTTTTGAAGACAAGTTCTTGCTATGTTGCCTGGGGTAGTCCCAAACCTGCGGATTCAAGTGATCCCTAGCCTCCGTCTCCCAGGTAGCTGGGATTACAGGCGTGCACCACCATGCCCAGCTATTTTTTTGAGACTAGATCTCTCTATGTTGCCTGGGGTAGTCTCAAACCCACAGACTCAAGTGATTCCTCAGCCTCCCAAATACCTGAGATTACAGGCACGTACCATCACACAGGGCTGAAAGTTACTTTTCATATATGTTATTTCAAGTCAATGCATTCAAAGTGTTATCAATTCACATGCAGTCAATATGAAAATTATTAGCACTCTTTTACCCTTTTGTGCACTAAGATTTTGAAAAATCCAATATTTAGTTTTCATTTATAGCACTTTTCAATTTGGACAGGTTATTTAGTTCAAGAGCCCAGTAGCCACAGATGGCTAGTAGCTGGACAATGCAGGCCTAGATCTATCTGTAATTTACTGGTAATAGAGGAGACAGAAGAACATGTTAGGACACTGGATATGTTTTCAGCAAAAGTCAGACTTTGAGATTCTGTAAGACACATGACCTGATTACAAATAAGTGGAAAAGGGGAGGGGAACAGATGGAGGGGAAACCTATAGACTAAAAGATAAAAGGGAAATTCAAGAATCACAAAATACTAGTCTGATTTGAGCAACTAAAAATTGTGAAAGATGGAAATTGAAACTGAACTTTTTTTTCTAGAGTCCTCAACTTTTAGGACTAAAATATGCTAAAATATTTATAGAGGAAATGATACCATATTGGCTTTGCGTCAAAATCACCCAGGAGGAAGTAAAAGAGGAGGTATAGATGAAACAAGCTGAAGCTGGGCACAGTGGCTCATGCCTGTGAGTTTCAGCCTATGAAGCGGCTGAGGCTAGAGATTGGGTTCGAGTCCTGCTTGGGGCAACACAGCGAGACCTAGTACCAAAACAATAGCTGGGCATGGTGGCATAAACCTGTAATCCCAGCTACCTGGGAAGCTGAGGCTGGGGATTACTTGAGTTCATGGTAACCTGGGCAACGTGAGCCTGCAGTTCCATGGGCAAAAATAGCAAGACCAAATCTCAAAAAAAAAAAAAAAAAAAAAAGTGAAACAAGCCCAATCTTTAGTTGATAATTGCTTAAACAAGTTATAGGTATTGGGCAGAGGGTGGGGATAATTTGCATTATACTCTACTTACTACTTTGGGGTGTATTTGAAATTTCCTTGATAAAGAGGTATTTTCTTAATGAGCATTAATAACTATCTTTCAAGGCCGGGCACGTGGCTTGTGCCTGTAAACTTCAGCCTATGAAGCAGCCAGGGCTAGGGATCGTGGTTCGAGTTCCGCCTGGGACACGTAGCGAGACCTAGTTCCAAAAAAATAGCTGGGCGTGGTGGCGCGCGCCTGTATTCCCAGCTACCTGGGAAGCTGAGTCTGGGGATTGCTTGAGTCCATGATACCCCGGGCAACATGAGCCTGCGGTTCCACGGGCAAAAATAGCGAGACCTAGTCTCAAAAAAAAAAAAAAAAGCCTATCTTTCAGAGTTGTGAGGATTAAATGAAATAATATATGCAGAGCATCAAGCAGAATGCCCAAAGTTAGGACTAGATAAAAGTTTAGAGTTCACTTTTCAAAAAGTTGTATACTTCTAAAAATGAACCCTGAAATGAGCTTGCTCCTTTGTGTTTTCATCTTTACCATATAGTGATGACCTCTTCCCAGGGAAAACAGGCAGACAGAAAGAAAAAATAGGGCAAATGCTTTCAGTGGCAAAGACTAGAAGGGTCCAGAACAGGACAGGATTTTGCTGAGTATGTTCATTATATGCTTTTTAATAGTGTAATATTAAAAGTCAATAAACAAAATTAAGGGCAAGTGCCAAATTTGAATATAAATAGGAAGAAACAAAACTATCACATTGACAACATTACCACACAGAGAAAAGAATTAGCCTATGTCAATCTTGAACAAAGGTCACAGTGTACAACCTGACTGAAATATATTCTAAGGACAAAACCGCAAAGGTAGCTTTGGGCTTCACTTAGTACATCTCTTTTAGTGACCAGATCTCTCTATGTTGCCCAGGGTGGTCTCGAACCTGCAGACTCAAGTGATTCTTAGCCTCAGTCTCCCAGGTAGCTGGGATTAAAGGCACACACCACCACGCCTGGTTTCTGTAAGTATTTTATGTGCAATATAAGATCAAACAAATGATAAACATTGGTAATGTCGGCAATCACCATTTGAAAAAGGAGATACCTCTATACCAGATATTAGGAAGGGATAGAGAGCCCTGATGGTGTTGCATTTGAATTATGAACTCAAGATTTAACCAGCCGGTTGTGGTGGCGCATGCTTATAATCCAAGCACTGGGAGGCAAGAGCACAGGGATCTCTTGAGTTCTCAGGTTCGAGACTACCCCAGGCAACATAGCGAGACTTGGTTCTCGAAAAAGCAACTGGGCGCTGTGGCGGGCACCTGTAATTCAGTTACCTGGGAGGCTGAGGCTGAGGGTCGCTTGAGTCTGCAGGATCGGGACTACCCCAGGCAACACAGTGAGACCTAGTCTCAAAAAAAAGGATTTAAACAAATATAATATAATATTCTAAGCTCCACCCACCTAAAGGACCTAAGAAACAGGAACATCCCAATAGCAATGAGCACATGTAGCACCAAGTTCTTGGTTTCTGAATACCATTCTGTACTACCCTAGTATCAGGTTGCTTGAAGAAGTGGCTGACTTTGAGCCTAACCAAGAACATACAAGGCAAGCCTCCACTATATATAAAAGGACAAACTAGCACCATAACCCTGACAATGAGATGAATGAGAAAGCCACAATTTCACTGCTACAGTATTCTTGTTGAAAATGTGTAACCTGGGGCTGGGCAGTGGCACGTGACTATAATCCCAGCTACCTGGGAGCTTGAGTCTAGGGATCACTTGAGTCCATGTGTTCGGGACTACCCCAGGCAACATAGAGAGACCTAGTCTCTTAAAAAAAAAGAAGAAGAAGAAGAAAAAGAAAATATGTAACCTGAATCAAATCTCGGAAAGCAGCTATTTCCAGAATGTGGGATATTGTGCAAGACAACAGGCCTGATGCTTGCTTGTTTGATTGATTGATTGTCAAAAAACCAAAAGCAGGAGAGAATGTTCTAGATTTGAGAAGGTTGGAGAAATAAAACTAACAAATGTAATGCAAGAGGCTTGATAGAATTCTTGGTCAGGAAGAAAGTAGCTATGAAACACTTTTGGGACTATTGAGGAAATTTTTAGAAATCAATCATATTGAGGTATAATTTACATACACTGAAGAACTCCCGTTTCATGAGCTTTGACAATTTTGCACCCATATACCCACCACTCCCAATCAAAACACCAGCATTTCCATCACTCCAAAAATTTTCCTCATATCTCTTGGTTTTTTTTTTTTAATTTATTTATCTATATTTCACATCATTTCATTTTTTTAAAAATTTATTTATCTATATTCTCTTGGTTTTCAACACCCCTTTCACCCCAAGCAACCACGGATGTGGTTTCTATCATTATAGAGTCAATCGGGACATTGAAATAAAGACTATAAATTAGAGGGTATTATTGAATAAATGTAAATTTCCTTTGGAGTTGACAGTGGCAATGTGGTTATGTAAGAAGATGTTCTTGTATGTTAGGGTGTTTAGGGGTGAATTATCATGATGTCTACAACTTTCAAATGGTTCAGTAAAATGTATACACACAGATAACAAAAGCATTGCAAAATATTAATAATTGCTGAATTTAGGCAAAGGGTATATTAAACTATTCTTTCTATGTTTCTATAGGTTGGAATTTTTTCAAAATAATAAGTTGAGAGGAGAAAAAGAAAAAATTGTAATTTTCATCTCAGGCTTTTCAGTGCCTCTCATAACTGCTTCCTCAGAGAAAGATGAAACAAAGACAGGTTAAAACATTTATTACCTTGTCACTCTTCTCCTTTTTCTGAAAAGTATTAGGATTCTGTCAAAAACAGAAGGCCTGAAAGGTATTGCAGCCCCTCCCCCACCAAGGGCCCTCTCAAAGCCTAGATTCAGATTTCAGGGTTTGCATTTGGGTCTGGTTTGAGGGAAGGGTCTCCTCCTCACACTGAAGTCACCTCTTAGTCCATTCAAGCGGCTATAATAAAGTACCATAGACTGGGGAACTCATCAACAGACATTAATTTCTCACAGTCAAAGATCAGGGTGCCAGCATGGTCAGGTTGTAGACTGCCAATATCTCCTTGGATACTCACAAGGTGGAAAAGGAACATGCTAGGCCTCTGGCTTCTAACAAAGGCATAAATCCCACTTATGAAGGGTTCACCCTCAAGACTTAGTTACCTTCCAAAGGTTCCACCTCTTACTACCATTACACCAGGCTTTCGGATTTCAACATACAAAGTTGGGACAGAGATACAATCTAGTGGGTAGATTATCATTACATTCCTGCAGGCAGGCAACAAGAAGTACTCCCCTGGCCCTAGTAGCCTTGCAGACCATGAGAATGAGTCACTCGGACCCCCTTGGGGGCACATTCTATGGAAGACACTACCCTCTTCCACATTCCCATTCACTGCCAAGTTCAGGCCGAGACCAGATTTCCTGCGGACTAATCCAGCCAGTGACTGAGCCGAGTATTGCTAAGTAGTCTCATTTTAGCAAGTTGTGGGACTCCTCCAACAGATGATATTGACCCAAGACTCCCCATAACTTGGCTGGACTTTTCTTGGAACTACTCTGCAGACCCAGTCTTCCTAGCCACTCCTCTTCCTATGTCCCTCCTTCCACATGTGTGGGACCCAAGTGAAGCCTGAAAGCTCTCCTCATCTTCTCTTGCTTGCTCCCTCAATGTCTTACTTATCTGTCTAAATCCATCTTGGCATCTGCTTCTTGGCTATCCCAAAAGCACACACTTTCCCTTTCTCCCAGGTACTATAAAAGGGGGCTAGTACCAGAGTTAGCAAGGAACCAATTTACTACTTCTAGAAACTAATGTTTCCCCTCAGTGTGTTCATATTACAGGGAAAAAGAACAAACCAGAAAAAGGTAGCTTCAGGTCAGGGACAGCCACTCTCAGGAGGGGGCATTTGGGCAGACTAGTTAATAAACATAGTGCCTTATAATCAACCAAATGAAATACCAGACCCCAGCTACACCAGCCAAGACAGAAGCACTTCACGAGCATAATATTGACCAAAATAAAAGGGAAATCACAGAAGAATGTGTACAGTGTGACACATTTATATGATATTTACAAATAGGCAAAATACCATGTTATATGCTTAATGGGCTTCAGATTAACTAGTAAAGATATAAAAAACAAGAAAAGGAGAGATCTATACCTAATCAGGATAATGGTTATTTCTTGGTTGAAGGGGATGGGGGACAGTGGAAGGAGGGAGATGGTTTCCAGGAGGAAGAAGGAAAAAGGAAGGAAGAGAAAGAAGGAAGGGAGGGAGGGAGGGAGAAAGGAAGGGGGAGAAGGGAAGGCAGGGCAGGGCAGGGGAGGGGAAGGGAGTGGAAAAAATGCCAAGCATATGAACTTCGGGGGGTTTTATAAAATTAAGTCATAGATAAAAATGAATAGATTGGTGGTTTCCGGAAGAGGCAAGGAGTTGGGGTGAGGAAAATACATGAAAGGTCAAAAGGTACCAATTTCCAGTTTGGAAAAAAGTCATGGGGATGTTTCACTGTAGTCACAGTTAGCAATACTGTATTTTATATTTGAAAGTTGCTAAGAGAGCAGCTCTTAAAACTTGCCATCATAAGAAAAAAATATTGTAATGATGTATGGTGACAGATGTTAACTAATCTTATTGTGGTGATCATTTTGCAATATATGCGAATCCTGAGTTGTCTTGTTGTACACCTGAAACTAATGTAATGTTCTATGTCAGTTACAACTTAATCAAAAAAGAGTGCTTACAACTCAATAATAAAGACAATTGAAATTATCCAATTAAAATACAGGTAAAGGATTTAACCTTCAAAGAGGATATATAAATAGCCATTAGTTTCAAGAAAATATGTTCAATATCATTAACTATCAGGGACATGCCAATCAAATGCCCAATGAGCTACCATATCATACCCATTAGGATGGTTCTAATTAAAAGTCAGATAATAATAAGTGTTGGTAAAGATGTAGAGAAATTGGAATCCTTGCTGGGGGGATGTAAAATGATGCAGTTGGGAAAACGGTGGTATTATTTGAAAATGTTAGAGAAGTTCCATATGTTTCAACAATCCCATTCACTTCTATCGTACCCAAGAGATATGAAAATACATTCTTGGAAAAATGTGTACACAAATGTTCAGAGTAGCTACAAAATAAATGCCTGTTGGTTGATGAATGGAGAAATACAATAATATAGTCTGACCACACAATGGAATATTATTTAGCAATAAAAAGGAATGAAACACTGATACCCAGTCTAACATGGAAGAACCTTGAAAACATCATGCTGAGTGAAAACAGTCAGACACAAAAGGCCACACAGTGTGTGGTTCCATTTATATGAAATGTCCAGAAAAGACAAATCCATGGAGACAGAAAGCAGATTAGTGATTGCCAGGGGCTGGAAGGGAGGGTGAAAGGAACAAGGAGCATGGGGCTTTGCAGGGAGGTTGATGAAGATGTTCTAAAATTGACAGTGTTGGTGGTTGTCCAACTGTGAATATACTAAGATCATTGAATTATATATTTGCATGGTATGTTAAATTATATTCCAGTACCAATATCAAAAGGAAACTTCTTGCTGCAAAATAATAACATTTATTTTGCTCATGAATGTGTCACTTCAGCTGTCTTCTTTTGGAACAGCTCACCTCTGCTCCACTTGGCGTTGCTGGGGTGGCTCAAAGACTGGGCCTGGAATCCTCTGGCTAAGGAAATGGCTATTGGCTGGAACCTCAGCTGGGGTTGTCAGCCGGAACACCTACACTCTGCGTGTGGCCTGGGACACTGCTCTGCCTGGCAACTGGGCTCCAAATGCAAGCATCCCTTAAAGAAAGGGAGCACTCCGAAGCCGTGTCTTTTATGACCTACCTCTGCAAGTCACACGTTGTCCCTGTCTCCATGTTATTTTTCAGAAGCCTGCCCATATTCAAGAGACTATTAGGCACAATCTCTTGTGGGAAGAGTGTCAAAGAATTTGGAGGTGTTTTTAAGTCACTCTACTCTCTGCTCCAGGTATGCTCCCAATCTCTACAAAGGGGCAACTGTGCAGTGAGTGTAAACCAAGGCCCTTCACCGAAATGCTGGCAGAGACCACAAGGCCACATAAAAGAGCAATTTGAGCCAGAGGCTCTCCTCTTTCCTGTGCTTGCCTTGGGGTTACCCTAAGGGGTGGCAAGGGGCAGTGTGAACTGAACTGTGTCCCATGTAAAGGGACCAGCACTTCCCTGCCACAGACCATCACTGGGACAGGATTCTGGTATATTGGCCTGCTGATTTCAGAAGAACGTGTTTCTTATGTGGATGTTCACAGTCATTTTTGACATGGATACAACATTGTGTAGCCCCGGCAAAACCATCTCAGGTAAGCCCTGGGCCCACCTACTTAGTGCAAGCAATGGTGTTAATCCATGGAGATGATTTCACTGACATGAAACATAGAGTCAGATGATTCTCCCTCCTCTCTGTGTAGGGCCAAAGAGACTATACTGAGATGCCAAAGAGACCATTCTCAGAGACTCTGTCTCAAACTCTCCCTAGAGAGGCCATTGAGTCTGGGTCTTGGTTAATTCCCTAGTAAATAAATAAGCAAATCCAGTGTAGAACATGAACTTAAAAAATTCTTTTAATTTTAAATTTTTAAATTTTTTATTACAGAAATTAAATGTAAGCCCATGCGGGGGAGGCAAGGCTTTGGTGAATATCCTTTCAACTTTCATTCTGCATGTCTCTCTTTTGTCTTGCTTTCTCATATTATACAGGTATTTTATAACAAGATTTTAAAGCTTAATATATCATGGTCATCTTTCCGTATCAATAAATGTACCACTTCTCTACTAAGTTTGGTGGATGACATGGTATTTTACCATATTAGGGTTTATTTAATTAATGTCCTGCTAGATCAATCAGGTGTAGCTTTGGGTTTGTGGGTCAAAAGCAAAAAAAATACTGAACACATGAATAAAGTAATGATGACTTAAATAAAAGAAGTTTAAGTCTTGTTCACATCAGGGAAGTCTAGGGGTAAGCAGTGAGGTGTTGGCACACTGTCTCTTTGTTCTCCTGCTTTTAACACACTGCTTTCACCTCGTGGTTCAATAAAGCTACTCATGCACTGACATTCATATCCACACTCCAGACAGCAGGAGGAGAAAAAAAGCAAAAAAAGCATACTGCCTCCTTTAAGACATTTCCCAGAGATCATTTCCAACAGTTCTATTTATATTCCACCAACCAAACTTTAGTCTTGTGGTAATAGGTAGCTGCAAGGGAGTCTGGGAAATGTAACCTTCATTCTGGGTATCCTGTGCCTCTTTAGGGATCCTACTACCCCCAAACTTTAGTCTTGTGGTAATAGGTAGCTGCAAGGGAGTCTGGGAAATGTAACCTTCATTCTGGGTATCCTGTGCCTCTTTAGGGATCCTACTACCCCAGTGACCACCAAATGATATTTCCACTGAAAAAAATTGTGAACTTTCTGGAGAACTGGCTGATTCCAGGTCTGGGACAGGGCAAATGTAAGGTAAGCCTAGAACATCTTACTCCAGAAAGCAAAGACGCTTTTAAAGTTATGTCCAAAAGTTATGTCCAAAGTTATGATAAGGCCGGGCATGGTGGCACATGCCTGTAGGTGGCAGCCTAGAAAACCACG
>PVHY01005502.1:60704-73935 GCA_004024945.1 Uropsilus gracilis
AAAAAAAAAAAAAAAAAAAAAAAAAAAAAACCAAAAAACAAAACAACAACAACAAAGAAAACCACAAAATTATGTTACAGGAGGCAACTTGAAGGGGTTTCCACCAGGGAAAGCTAGGACAATTTGCACATCAAGAAGAGTAACTGTGATTAGAACACACCGCCTATATTCAATTTCATGAGTTCACGATATTACTGAAAAAGGAGAGAAGAATCCTCATTTACTTGGCAGGATACTTAGGGGCCAACATTATTTTGAAGATAGACTGATAAAGGGTACGAGTCAAGCATTTCTAAGCATTACCATTTTTCATATTATAAAAGTATCTTAGCTTTTGAAGAGTAAATTATAGACTACCAGCATTTGGTAGCTGCTGGAGAACTGGGAGTCCAGAAAGTGGTCATCAATACCAGCATCACAAAAAGAGGCACAACCTCTTGATGGAACATAACATTTATAAAGCCTCTTTCTTTAAATAATGGTTTGCAAGAAATACGGGGTCAGCAAATACCATCAGTATCATCGGCGGGGAGTGCGATGAGCAGAACTCAGACTGTGGAATGCTCTCAGGAGAGGATTCTAGCTTCTTCAACACACGAGTGCTTGGTCCAAAATACCCCTTCTCACTTTATTATCAGAATGTCAGTCCTCTGAGTCCTGAGTTCTATCCCCACTGTCACCCACTACCACTTATATCACCTGTCATTCTCCATGCCTCAGCAGGAACATTTCCTTGACCTTGCAGATGGAATAAAGGTGGGCCACAACCTGGGCCGAAGGCCAAGGATATGTAGTGAGGCCCGAGAGCTTACTAATATCCCCATGTCCTTTCTTGAGAAGTGGTCTCATCTTAGGCCATGATGAATCTGTTAGTGTCACTTGGGTCTTCTAGAAACTTCTGTTTTACCTCAAATTCCCTCCTGACCTATGTAAGTCCTATACCTTCCCTCCAAATCTCCATCAACTGAACTTATCTTCTTTTTTTTTTTTGAGACTAGGTCTCGCTATTTTTTGCCCGTGGAACCGCAGGCTCTCGTTGCCCGGGGTACCACAGACTCAAGCCATCCCCAGCCTCAGCTTCCCAGGTTGCTGGGATGACAGGCGCGCACCACCACGCACAGGTATTTTTTTTTTGGAACTAGGTCTCGCTACGGGCCCCAGGCGGGACTCGAACCGCGATCCCTAGCCCCGGCCACTTCATAGGCTGAAGCTTACAAGCACAAGCTACCGTGCCCAGCTGAACTTATCTTCTTGACTTGCAAATTAAGGCCACTGTTCTGAAACAGATTGGATGTCCAGGCACTTAGTCTCACCTCAAGGTACAATCTGGAGACTAGAAAGGCACCATTTTCCATGCACTAGACCCAGTCTTATCTCATTCTCCTACTCCCAACTCCAGCTTCTTTCTGACTGTGGCTCATGCAGCATTTGCTGCCTGGACTCAAGTAACCCTCTCTGTTAATTGAGACCCTCAGTTAGGCACCCTTCCCCCAGTCTCACTTCTCAGGCCTTCTTCATAGCCCTTACTTCTCTGAAGACCTCCAGGTTAGCCCCCCAAACCACCCTATGTTTGACTGCCATGTCCCTCAGTATTGAGCTAATCTTATCACTCCAGGCTCAAGGCCAGAATCCATGCCATTAAGTGTCCAGCACCAAGACTGGGAAGGCCTCAAATTTACACTCCTATATACCTTCCTCCCCTCAAGTCATCAGGGTTTTCCATTCCCAGTAACTCTGTCAGAGATTTCTTCAGGAACCTTTCCAAATCTTTCCTCCACCTGTGGGTGTAGCTTCACCCTTTCAGAAACCGTCCCTAACACTGCAGTTCTAAAAGAAATAAAATGAAACCAACTTTAAGCCACTGCCCAAACCCATGCTTAAAATGAAACTTCCATAGAAAAATCAAAATGGGTTAATCTTTTTTCTATTCCCCAGGACAGGACAAGCATTTTATTTTTATTTATTTATTTATTTATTTATTTATTTATTTATTTATTTATTTATTTATTTATTTATTTATTTATTTATTTATTTATTTATTTATTTATTTATTTATTTATTTATTTATTTATTTATTTATTTATTTATTTATTTATTTTTTTGAGACTAGGGCTCACTATTTTTCCCTGTGGAACCGCAGGCTCACGTTGCCTGGGGTACCACAGAATCAAGTAATTCCCAGCCTCAGCTTCCCAGGTAGCTGGGATTACAGGTGTGCTCCACCATGCCCAGCAATTTTTTGGGACTAGGTCTCTCTATGTGCCCCTGGCGGGACTCGAACCGCGGTCCTTGTCCCTGGCCGTGGCTTCCTAGGCTGCCGCTTATAGGCATGCACCACCATGTCCGGCCCAGGACAAACATTTTATATGTCTGCCTTGGGGTGTCATAAGCTCCAGAAGGATAGCCAGCAAGGCTTTTGAGACTTACCTGAGAATGAGTCTCCTCAAAAGCCCACATAAAATGTCAAAGACCCCTCTGTCTGTCAAGGTTCTGTGTACAATGGCCACTTTGTGGTCACTCTACCTGGAGGAATTTGTATTGTCTGACACTAAATTGCAAGGCCCCTGAGGTCGAGAAAGTTTTCTTTGTATTTAGTCAGCCCTAGCACCAAGACAGGCCCTGTCCAAAGGTGTAGGCTCGCACCCTGTCCTTTCTCCTCCACTGCTTAGTGAAAAGAAATGCTTAGGGAGACACAGTTCCTTCAGAGAAGCTCATAGAAGCAGACTCTATGCTTTTCTTCATTTGCTTGCTAGCTAATTAAACTACCCAGCATCTTTTTGTACACAGAAGCCCAGAACTTTCAGAATTGAGGCCACCTCCATGCCAACAAAGCCTTTGCCCTTTCAAGTCTCAGGCTACAATTCTCCTCAGACTTCCTCCCACTTTGTCCTACTCCCTGTCCCTATCATTCTCATCAGGCAATCTGCAGACAGGTCTTTGCTTAGAAGCTGCAGCACCGCCAAAACAACAACAACAGCAACAACAACAAAAACCCAAACCCAAACCTGTTTTTTTGTTTTGTTTTGTTTGTTTTTATGGACTGATTTTAAAAACAGCTAAATAGGGTCTGCTTCTCCTATATTGGAGGGTTTTGATTATATTATTTAATTACAAGAAAAGAAATATAGCCACACCATACAACTTCTTCAAAGACAGCTTAATTCCTCCCGGGCATGGTGGCGCATGCCTGTAAATGGCAGCCTAGGAAGCCGAGGTGGGGACCAGGGATGGCGGTTCGAGTCCCACCTGGGGCATATAGCAAGACCTAGTTTCAAAAAAATATAGCTGGGCGTGGTGGTGCGCGCTTCTAATCCCAGCTGCCTGGGAAGCTGAGGCTGGGGATTGCTTGAGTTCATGGTACCCCGGACAACGTGAGCTTGCGGTTCCACGGGCAAAAACAGCGAGACCTAGTCTCAAGGAAAAAAAAAAAAGACAGCCTAATTCCTAGGGCTCCAGGCAATTTCTTGGCCCTGTCAAATTTGCAAATATCTGTGAATTGCCTAGAGTCAGGCCATGGTCACTTGCTGTTGTGGGACCCAAAGTGCTTCTTCCCTAGGAACTCACAGGCTGGACTAGGGCAGACCCACGCTGCCTCAAGCCCATTTTACCACCTTCTCCATAGAGTGTGAAGAGAAGGCCCCCGGAACTCAGCTTGGAGACCAGACCGCACAACAGCTGGGTGTGAGATGCTGTCACACTTTTCTAGGATGGCCACAACAACATGCCATGTCTGTACTACCTTGTGACTGTCTCAGTTCTGGAGGAAGTCCAAGATCAAGATGTCACTTAGCTTCATTCCTCTGAGGGCTGTGAGGGATAGTCTGTTCTAGGTCTCTTGGCCAGCTTTCTGGTGTTTGTAAGAAGCATCTCCCCCATCTCTGCCTTCATGTGCACGTGATGTTCTCCCTGTTTGCCTGTCTCCAAATTTCCATTAGTTATAGGGACATCAGTCATATTGCATCAGAGCCCACATCATCCAGTATGATCTTATGTTAACTAATTACATCTTCAAGAATCTTATTTCCTAAAATGGTCATATTCTAAGGTACTGTGGGTTAGAACTTCAACTGAAGGATTGCAGAGTGAGGCACAGCTCAACTCAGATGCATTCTAGAAGAGGTAACAACGTATCAGGGCCTTAAAAGACAGTGGCATTTCAGAAGCAGAAGTGGGAGTAAAGACTGGAAGCAAGATGCAGAGGTAGCAGTATAATAACAGATCATCTGACAGTCATGTTATTCAAGAATTATTTATTGATTGGAAGGTAGGTAAATTGGGTAAAGGGAATCAATTGTCTTATGGTAGACGGAAACTAAAATTTTGGTGGAGATCATAACATAGTGCATACAGATCTTGAGTTTGTGCACTTGAAACCTGTGTAATGCTTTAAAATTTTGAAAAATGAATTCTATTGGGAACTTACAATGGGTCAAGGACTATGTCAGGAGCAGGGGTACGATGGTGAGTGGATAATGGGAGAGCAGAGCCTATACTACATTGGATTTGAGAAGAGACACAACAGAATAGTAAGACCCTTTTTTCCTTCTTGTTGGTATGAATGTGAGCATGATGGCTGGAGCTTGAGCAGCCATATTGTGGTTAAGATGTTGAAACTACAAGACAGAAACAAAGACCAGGTGGCATGTCACATTTGCCTTATAAACTTTTCGGTGAGAGAGGAAAAAAATCTTTCTTGTTGAGCAACTTTTTTTTTTTTTTTTTTGAGACTAGGTCTCACTATTTTTTGCCTGTGGAACTGCAGGTTCACGGTTGCCCGGGGTACCATGGACTCAAGCCATCCCCAGCTTCAGCTTTCCAGGTAGCTGGGATTACAGGCACGTTCCACCACGCCCAGATATTTTTTGGGACTAGGTCTCGCTGTGTTGCCCCGAGCAGGACTTGAACAGCGATCCCTAGGCCCAGCCACTTCTTAGGCTGAAGCTTACAGGCACGAGCCACTGTGCTCGGCTTGAGCAACTCTTATTATTGCTGTTCTGTGCTTCATAACCAATCTTTATCCTGGGATAATAGTTTACCTTCAAAATGAGTGGTATGGACTGGGCATGGTTGGCGCATGCCTGTGAGCAGCAGCCTAGGAAGCTGCGACTAGGGCCAGGGATCGTGGTTTGAGTCCTGCCGGGGGCACATAGTGAGACTTAGTCCTAAAAAATAGCTGGGCATGGTGGTGCATGCCTGTAATCCCAGCTACCTGGGAAGCTGAGGCTGGGGATCGCTGGAGTCCGTGGTACGACCCCGGGCAACGAGAGCCTGTGGTTCCACAGGCAAAAAAAAAAAAAAAATAACGAGACCTAGTCTCAAAACAAAACAAAAAAAAGTGGTATGTGGAAAAAACATAAAGAGAATACTATCAGATCTACCTTTCAGCTGGGATCTGGGTTGAAAACATTTGTGTCCTTTGCAAACTAAAATAAGAAAAACACCTAGGGATACTGTGACGGTTAGATGAGATCATACAGGTAAATTGCCTAGCACTGTGCTTAGCACTGCCTGAATGCATGATACATGTCTTCAACATTAAATGTCTGTAGCTGCTATTACAATCACTATTATTTTCGCAGGTATCTCAAACTGTTCGATGTTGACTTCATGATAATCACCTTTACAAGGGAGTATCTTCTCCAAGAACCCCTGTGTAATCTGTGACCACACCACCTTCTTAAATGCCATACTTGAAACTGAGGGTCATTCTCTACCACAATCGTACCCCCATGAGATTTTGTCTGCTCTCCTTCCTAAACACCTTCAATTCTGTCTTCTTCCAGTCAACTGTGTGCCTCCCCTGTCTCATCCACTCTCCATCTACTCCGTCTCCTGAGAGGTCTTTTCAAAGGTTCATCCTATCATCGCTCCTGCTCTCAACTTCCAGAACTTTTTATGATTTTCCCAAAGTAGTGAGTACTAAGATCCTCACGACCTGGCTCCTGCCCACTTCTCTTCCTTCATCCTGGTCCTATCTCTCCCTTTGGAGATGTGCAGTTCCCTCTGTCTGGAAACACATCCTTTCTCATCAAATTCCAGCTTAAGCTCGATTTCCAGGGAAGCTATGTGCCCAAATCCTACATGCATTTCTTTGTCAATGAATGAATTACTATTTACATGATTGCATGGAAACATATGTAATATGTACTTAGTATCTGTCCACCTCCTCAGCCACAAAGTTCCAGGAAGGCAATGGGCGTATGATCTGCGTCACTGTTTCTCTTGCCAAGCTCTATGTAGCCAAATTTTCCTTCAGAAAGAAAGTTACCTTAAAAGTTTTTCATAGAAACTATTTACTTGAAATGTAACATACACATCTTGAAACACAGTATCGTAAGTATATATCTTGATGGATTTTCACACACTGGACACAACCAATGTCACCAGCATCCAAATGGGCCAAAACATAACTAGCACGCTAAAAGACGCCCCCCACCCCCCCACCCCCCGTGTCCCCTTCCAGTCACCTGTCTGCCAAGGGTAACTCCTACCTTGTTTGCTAAGATATTAGATGACTTTGACCAGTTTTATGTTTTATTTTATTTTATTTATTTTATTTTTTTGAGACTAGGTCTCTCTATTTTTGCCCGTGGAACCGCAGGCTCACATTGCCCTGGGTACCACGGACTCAAGCAATCCCCAGCCTCAACTTCCCAGGTAGCTGGGATTACAGGTGTGCACCACCACGCCCAGCTATTTTTTTTGGAACTAAATCTATCTACCGTACCCCAAGGGGACTCGAACCGCAATCCCTGGTCCCCGCCGCAGTTTCCTGGCTGCCACTTACAGGCGGGCGCCACCATGCCCGGCCTGACCAGTTTTGTTTTCTATAAATGGAATCCTTTTGTGTCTGGCTTCTCTTGCTCAACATTTCATTTGTGAGTTTCACCTGTGTAGGTATGTGTGGTTGTGCGTTCACCCTCATTGGTGTGTAGTGTTCCATCCTGTAAACAGTCTACAGCGTATTGATCCATTTGACTGGTGACAGTTGCCTTATATTTGAGTACCAGCAAATTTCTTGCTTTGAAGGACACTCTCAATGACTTTATTTTTAAAAAGAAAGTGGTGTTTGGGGAAGAGTCATTAACCCACAACGGCCTCAACCAACACTGGTTTGCCTTGCTTAGGGAGGTCACCTCACAGAATTGGTCTAAAGAAAAAGAAGAAAAGAAAGAAGAAATGAAAGGAAGCTGTTGTAGTCCATTTGGGCTACTATAACAGAATACTACAGGCTGGGTTGCTTTTAAACAACACACATTATTTTTCACTGCGCTAGAGGCTGAGAACAATGTGCAGGCCTATTTGGTGTCTGGTGAGAACCTACTTCCTGGTTCATAGACAGACATCTTGTGTCCTCACATGGTGGAAGGGATAAGGGAGCTCTCTGGAGTTTCTTTTAAAAGGCATTCGGTCCTTTCATTCATTACCTTGGGGATTAAGTGTCAATTTATGAGTGTGTGTGTGTGTGTGTGTGTGTGTGTGTGAGTGAGGGTGTATATTAGTCAGTCTATTGTAGAGGCAAAGAAAATTAATATATAGAAAAGAATTTTTTTTTTAAAAGGGAAAAAGAATTAACTGAAACCGTGCTTTCAAAAGCATTACAGTCAGCATTTTTGTTGTGGAGGTCACAAATGGAAATGGAAGGAATATATGAAGGATAGCATAATGGGTGGGCAATGAACATCTGAAGCTTTGGATAAAATGTCCATAAAGAAAGTGGAGGGCGTTAAACCATACTCGGCGAGCAGGGCAGGTGACATGTGCTGGAAAACAAAGTATGATGGCAGATGTCGTTCAATGCTGATGAATTCACTGATGTCAAAGATTTGTGGTAAGCTTGAATAAGATAGCATTTCATTTGTTTGGTGGGTGGATGGATGGATGGATGGGTGGATGGATGGATCTGGGTTTAAGAAAAGATAGACTTGGAAGAAGGATTTCAGCTGGAAGAACCCAAATGGCAGAAACCAATGAAGAGTCTATTGCAGTGATCAGGCAAGTGAGAACAGGCTAAGGCAGTGGTGAGTAGTAGAAAGAGAATGTTTATAATCAGAGAAACATTTTGGAGTAGAAGTTCTCCATCATCGGGCCGGGCATGGTGGCTCATGCCTGTAAGCTTCAGCCTATGAAGCGGCCGGGGCTAGGGATGGTGGTTCGAGTCTCGCCTGGGGCCCGTAGTGAGATCTAGTTCCAAAGAAATAGCTGGGCGTGGTGGCACACACCTGTAATCCCAGCTACCTGGGAAGCTGAGGTTGGGGATTGCTTGAGTCTGTGGTACCCCGGGCAACGAGAGCCTGCAGTTCCATGGGCAAAAATAGCGAGATCTCATCTCAAAAAAAAAGAAGAAAAAAAAAAGCATTTAAGTGAGACCATACTGTATTTCTTTCTGTCTGGCTTATTTCTGCTAACATCATGGTGATTTGCTTGACCAGACAAGGACGTGTGGCAGAAACAACATTCTAGAACTTTTAATGCTGACTCAGAAGAAGCCTGGCAGTTTCCTTCTTATTTTCTGGAGCATCCTTTTTAGATCTGTGTAAGAAGTTCTCCCATCCAGAGACTGCCATGCCAAAGAGCTCATCTCAACAGACACAGAGGAGCTAGGACACTGATCTGGAGAGTTTAGGAGGGATTGAGAAACCAAGGAGATGACCAAGGCTGTCCCAGTCATTTGAATCATCCCGTCTGAGGCCTCTGACATTGCCTCTGACATATATAAGATAGCCAGCTCAGCCCTGCCTTAATTGCAGAGTTCAAGAGCCAAAGAAATGATTGTTGCTCTTTTCAGTCACTATATTTTGAAGTACCCATAGGCAGAACACTAAATGGATGTATCTCTTTAATTACAAGCTGAATAGTAAGATCTAGCAGCAGGCCTAACAAATACTATAATTTTAAATTAATGATGAAATAATCAATATATTGAGATATCAGTATAAACTACAATAAAATATGAACATATCTGTGATTTTGATTGGTGACCAAGTCATTGTTAATACAATTATGACTGTTGCCTACGTGCACGACCCAGAGAAATGCTAACTTTCAGCTAAAGGTTAATGTAAAGAAAAATAAAAGGACTTCTTATCCAAGTTCACCAGTCCCCCAAATTCTATCCAAGTTAAGAAGCTTTCTTTTAAAAGTGAAGTCGGAAGCTGGGCATGGTGGCTTGTGCCTGTAAGCTTCAGCCTATGAAGCGGCAGGGGCTAGGGATCACGGTTCGAGTCCTGCCTGGGGCCGTAGCGAGATCTAGTTCCAAAAAAATAGCTGGGCATGGTGGCGCGCGCCTGTAATCCCAGCTATCTGGGAAGTTGAGGCTG
Source organism: Uropsilus gracilis (assembly GCA_004024945.1). Lineage (NCBI taxonomy): Eukaryota > Metazoa > Chordata > Mammalia > Eulipotyphla > Talpidae > Uropsilus > Uropsilus gracilis. Next base: position 70,025 of record PVHY01005502.1, read on the forward strand.
GGAATTGCTTGAGTCTGTGGTACCCCGGGCAACGAGAGCCTGCGGTTCCACGGGCAAAAAATAGCAAGACCTAGTCTCAAAAAAAAAAAAAAAGTGAAGTCGGAGGCCGGGGCCAGGGATCATGATTTGAGTCCCACCAGGGGCACGTAGTGAGCTCTAGTCCCAAAAAAAGAGCTGGGCATGGTGGTGCGCACCAGTAATCCCAACTACCTGAGAAGCTGAGGCTGGGGATTGCTTGAGTCTGTGGTACCCCAGGCAAAGTGAACCTGCGGCAAAAATAGCAGGAACTAGTCTCAAAAAAAAAAAAAAAAAAAAAAAAAAAAAAAAAAAAAAAAAAAAAAAAAAAAAAAAAAAAAAAAAAAAAAAAGACAACCAAAAAAAGTGAAATCAGGCCATTCCTTTGATGACTGATTCTGTCCTTAAGAATTCAGTAAAGCAGCCTTTATAGACAGCTGAACTGACTGTATTTTAAAATGTGTTCTACCGGAAGCTTTAAAAATACCCCCCCTTTTATTCTTCTCCTCACTGTCTGATGCTCTTTCTCATTTTTCTTCTGTAGCTTCTCGTCCCTCAGTGTTCTCTTCCTTCTCCATCTCCAGAACCCAGCGGGTCAGGCTCCCACGGCCCTGGCCTGGACCACACAGAAGGTTCTCCGCCTTCAGTCCTGCCTGTGGCCACCGCCCACTGCCTTGTTGCCTGAGGGAGCTTCCTAGAGCACAGATCAATCCAGTCCTCTCCAGCTCCCGCTGCCAAGTCCACACTGGTGAGCAAAGCTTCTGTGATAAAGATGTGCCAGAAGCTGGTCCTCCTCTTCTGGCCACTGTGACTTTGTAACAGTTCTACAGTGCTCAGGCAGGTTTCAGACTCCTTGGCTTGGCTTTTCCATTTCACTGTCTCAGAACACCTTCAGGCATTTGTCCTCAAGGTTAAGAAAGATTGACTTGTGAAGGCAATGCCTTGCCACCTTCTCCAGAATGCCTCCCTGAGAACCTGCCCTGAAAGGAAGCTAACCACTCTTTCCTCATTGACCTACCCACTCTCTCAAGGGGCGGAGTGGGGTGGGGTGGGGTTGGGGTTCTTAGCCCCCGTTGTGCTCCTAGTCACTACATTCCTCCTTGCAGAGTATAACTGTTGTCCTGACCCCTGACCCTACAGGCTAATTTGACCTGACTTTACATTTCAGATCTGCGGAGCCACATAACACATGTCTTTTGATGTCTGGCTTCTCCTGTTCAGTCTCACGTTTATGAGATCCCTCTGTATTGTTGTATGTGAAATTTATTTTATAGATGGCTTATTTTCAACTGCTGTATAGTATTCCATTATAGGGAGACACAGTTAACTTTACTTATTTTGCTTTGATGAGCAGTTACCAGCTTGAAGTCATTACCAACAGGGCTGCCGTGAAACTGGCTTTTGGGTGAACATGGATATGCAAGTCCAGTAACATATATTCCTAGTAACCTACAAAAACTTGTTGAAACAATTGCACATCACTCTAATTTTTGTTCCTAATTTGCTTTCCTAAACTCTGAGCAGCTTTAGCAATAGGCTGTGTCTTATATATTTTTACATCATCATCATTTGGTTTTCAATACTAACTCAACACATAATGTTCAAATGAATGAATCCTGAATGCTGAACAATTGCTAGGAGAACAGCATTCTTCTAATGGCTTTCATATTGTTTTATACTCTTAATCTTGGATTCTCTAAGATTCTGGTTAGTTCCTAGTTTATATTTTTCCATTGGTTCATTACATTTTTATTATAAATTTGCTCACATACTTTGTGGAAGAATGTAAGATGCACATAGATACCTACCCATGTGTGTGTGGCTTTCATTGTCCCATGTAAATTCACTGAAAGGAGTGGGATTAAGTAATTTGAATATGTGATGTTCTACTTATTTTGTTTGTTTATTTTGACTGAGCCAAGTGGCTTTCTTAGGGGGTCAGTATTATAAAGGTTTTAAGAAAGGCTTTGGGATCCTTCTTCTTGCCTAAGGCAGGCACAGCCTTGACAAAGAGCTGGTTGTGGGGCATTGGCTACTTGGCCTGTTCTGCCTTCCTCTCCTTCTGTTTGGGTACCTGGGTGACTGACCTTTCCCAGTACAGGCCAGACAGCCGTGGACTTTACCTCTAAACGTGTGGCTGGCTATATTAGAGCAGTTAGAACCTCCACCTTGCCCTGGAAAGCATAGTTACATCCTCTTGGGGCAGGCCTGCTGGGAGTGTGACTTGATCTTCAGGCCGCTGCCCTCCAGAGAGGCTACAGGAGCCTTAATCTGGGTGACGTGTCCTGGTCTGTCACCTTGAAGACATGGGGATCCTGGCCTTTGTCAGCAAGTGAACCTCGACGACTACTGCAGCAAAGATGGAGCTGAGAAAGAACTTAATTAGCTACACCACTGAGTCCCTGTCCTGGGACAGGAAGCGACCTTAGTCATTTAGGTCGCGCTCCAAATGTTTTATCATTTCAGTTGTTGAGAAATACCATGAAAACATGAAAAGGAAGTTGTTTTATCTTTAAGTAGCACTTTGGGGCATACCTATAGGAGATTCGCTCCTCTAGAACTTAATCAGCCCAGTTTTGCTTTTCACACTTTTGGTGGCTTCTTGTAGGCTATGACTGTGTGTTTTGTTTCATTTTGACTATCTCCAAGAAGGGTTATTCTCTGTAAGTTAAAATGGTAATGAATTCTTACAAAGCTCTAACTTTCAACTGCAAAGTGATCAAAAGAACTATTTGAAACTGTTTTTACTGCCTCTGCTAGTTTATTATCTCTGTTATTGCTGGAAACACTATTTTGCCACATATTTAGTCCACTATTTTCTCCCACTCCCAGCAATGTGATTTAGTCTATTCCTCATGGCTTTTAGAAAATGGTTCTCATGGCTGAGAAAAAGGAGTGGGCGTCTTCCCTTGCTGGCTAGAAGAAGCACATCTACCCATGGAGGCAAAACAGAAATGGGTTTAGTGTTATCAGGATGGTTTAGAGCTATGTCCAGATGCAAGTTTGTCTCATGTATTAGCTATCTATTGCTGCATAACAAATCACCCCACAATTTAGTGACTTAAATCAATGAACACCAATGATCTCAGTTTCTGTGGGTCAGGAACTGAGGAGCAGCGTAGCTGAATGGTTGTGGTTCAGTTCTCTCTGAGGCTGGAGTTAAGATGTTGGCCTGGGCTCTGATAGCTTGCCGTTTATTGGGGCTGCAGGATCTGCTTCTAAGATGGTTCACTCATCTGGCTGTTGGCAGATTTCAGTTCTTTGACACCTGGCCCATTCTGTAGGGTTGCTTAATTCTCCCATAGCATGGCATCTGTTTTTTTTCAGATAGCAATGAGGAAGCCACGATGTCTTTCATGTCCTAATCATGGATGTAACATACAGTCACTTCTGTCACATTCCATTCATTAGAAGTGAGTCACTAGGCACCACCCACAAGTAAGGGAGGGAAAACCAGACTCCAACTTTTAAAGGGAGGAGAATCAAAGAGTCAAAGAATGGGGGGGGGGGGGAAAATGCATATCTAAAAACCACCACAGGTGGTAAATAGGTTAATTGAATACAATCAAGACTTAACCTGGGCGGTAGCTATACATTTCCCTCCCCTCCAATCAGGTGACAGAGAGGAGAAGGTAGAAAAAAAACTAGGGTAGGCTTTACCTTGAACTGGGAACCTGAGGCTGAGGAAAAAAATTCCACCTGAAGGGTATGGCCTTGGATCCAGCTGTCATAGCAACCATAAACAGGATTAAAAAGGGCTCTGTGGGTCAGGCTGGGGTGTAAGCATACTCTCCCTGGAGATCTGTAGGGCCCATATCCTGCATCCTGTTCTCCAATTTCTAGCTGGCCACAGTATTATCTATGCACTGTGAACCATTGGCCAACATTAAATCTAA